>JBCAUA010661779.1:0-15667 GCA_038406235.1 Peronia verruculata
TCACCCCAGTGGTTTCAAAAATGACTTCCAGGGCACACCCCCCCCCCCCCCCCTCCCCAAGTAAAAAGCAGTACATTGTACATGTAGTGTTGAACTTATGTTTCAGGCTCCCTGTTTCAGAGTGCCTTTATCTTCTTGCTTTGTCTTTGTCTCTTTTTCCGGTATGTAAATATCATGATATAAATGTACATGTAACATCTAACACTCAATCATGAGATCACAACTTAGTGATACACACATGTACATTTGTATGTGTGTCTTGTGGCCAGCCAGGATGGAAGTCCCTGGATTTGAGAGAAATCAAGGGCTGAATGTGATGAAGAAGGTCTGATATTGATGTTTTTATATTATTGATTGGAGAATTGAAAGAATGTCTTGCAATAAGAAAATGTTGCTTTTATACCCAAATTATAAATATTTCAGGATGTTGTGAGGTGGCATGCAGAATTATGTGCTAAACTGTTTGATTTTTTGCTGATTTTCCATCTGAATTTAGCTGGCCTTGAGAGTACATGTGTCTGTTTAATGTGTATTACATGTAGATCTAGATCTTTCTCAGGCTACAGTCAAACTACATGTAGTTTAAAACCATTTTCACCATATGAAAGTAAAAATTAAGAATTACCTGATACTACAATACTACTGATAGTACATGTTTGGTGGGAAATGACATGCGACTGGTCAACCCATTTCGGCTGGCTGTGTGTGAGACACACGTCGGGCTGCCATTCAACATATCTGACAACTCTTGATTGTTATGTACAATGCCTTATTGAATCTTTTTCAAACATGTACTCTTTACTTAATACATGTACAATAAATCTGTATGTACATATGCTAATGTACTAACATCAAATGTCATGTGTTGTATCTGTATGGCACAAAATAATTCGTGTTTGCAGACATTCATAAAGCGTTGTCCAGATTCAACATGTTCCATTCCACGTATTATTTACCTTAATTGCATAAATTAACACAGCATTGATTTCAGATTGACCAATCTGTTCATATTGATCAGTCCTGTCCGTATAAGAACAAAACGCGCCAACAGAAAATTATCTTTATCAGGTACTGTAATTTCAAATTTCATGTTAAACTCCCATTAGTTTATAACAAAAAAAAATGTTGATTACACTTATAAATTAGGTAATATTACATTACATTGTAATGTATTACACTACTGAATAGCATGCTTACAAGCAGTTTAAATAGCTGATGTCTGATCATATATCATGATAATATGTAGGCCTACATGTACTGCATATTAAAATTATACATGTGCAATGACGTGAGGTTTTTTTTTTTTTCCTTACCAGTTTGCTCAATAATTTGGGGGAAATCAGCAGTACTCTGATGTGATTTTTGTAAAGTAGTACATGTATGTTTTCTTTTGTCATAATATAAAATTAATTCATTATAGTTGATGTGTACAAAGACTGAATGTTTCGATGCATTAGTGACTCTAGTGAGTGGCTGTATGAACGTGTAAACAAGTGTGAAGAAAATGTCTTTGATTTTATCATCTAATGTAATTTTCCATCAGACCAGTGCAGACTAACACTGAATAAACTGTTTTACGAGAGAAAATATAATGTATTCAGGTTCTGTTCACTTGGTTTTCTACTTTCTTCCATTGTCTTTTGAGATGAACATGGGAAAATGACAATAATCACACTGTGACAGTAATGCAGTAAAGTCCACATCAAATTTGGCGGAACCAACCTTATTCATTCAATAGAGAGGTCATCCTGTTTGTTGGGGGGAGAAAGATGTATTTTATAACAAGCTTATTTCCCTTTATCCAAAAATCATTCTGTAGCTCCTGAACTGTGAGTTTATCTTAAATTCAAACCCTCTCGTATACTTATACAGTAGAATTCTCTTAATTCAAAGCGAAAGGGAAAAATAGTTGACTTCGAATTAAGCAAGTTTGAATTACATTATGGTCAAATGAAATATGTAACTACAACTATTACATTGGTTTGCATTGATGCAGAGCCGGACTGGCTACTCTGGAGTTTGGGAGTTTCCCAATGGGCCGGTGACTTCTACTTCTATGTCCCAGGTGGGCTGGTTAAATTGGCAAACTCCTGGGCCGATTTTTCGAGCTAGTCCGGCCCTGAATTGATGTCAAAATTACCAAATTTTGGCTTGCTCTAAATTTTAGCTAGATCTAGGTCTTTCAGTTTGTTTTTGGTCAACAAGTTTATTTTCATCTCTATACAGAGTGGTGAGAGAGTTTCTCTTCAACAGATATGGTCTTGATATATGACGCAAATGTTACTGTACTTAGCTAAAAGATGCAGAAAGTATAGTATTTTGTGTTAACATTTGAAAACAAAAGTACCGTTATACATTCATGAACAAAGTGTATGTACACGCATTGTAAAAAGGGCAGTAGGAGCATAGCCACACATTATAAACTTTACAAAGTTGTAGAGAATAATGATGAGGTGCCTCAGCAGATTGGTTGTAGATCTTTTATTATACACTAGCTCTGACATACAGACATCACAAACAACCATCTTCTGATCATTTTTTAAAGTTGGCAGATTCCAACAAAGACTGTGCTTTTTAACCAAGAACATAATTATTTACTATGAGTGTTCTGATAGGCAAAATTTTTTTTTAAAACGCGCGACAGTTAATCTAAACAATAACTTCAGTTATTAAGCTTACATAATTTTCCTTATTCAAGTTTCAACTAAGCCTAACTCAAGCGATGCGATAGTGCGTCTATGCAAAGCAGCAAAATCTACTCAAACTGTGACAAAACCTGCCACGCAGTAGGATGGATCCACATCGGCGTCGGGCCCGATGGTCATACCGGACTGTTTTCCGGTGCAAAAGAATGAGCGCCAGCAAAACAGTAACGACAGCTAATAAAAAAACGGCAGTCCACCCACACCAAAACCAGACATCCCGGAACAGACAGTTTAGGAATGAGCATGTTCATTCCATGCCATCCGTCGGGCGAAAGGGGAGTTGATTTTTGTAGACCTTGCCCCTTTCCCACCACATGACTATAAATAGGAATTTGCAATCCATGTAAAGAGGTGGACCATGGAGGGGAAGCTGTTCTCAGAATTCAATCTAGATAAGGGAACATCCTACTAGTCCGAAGGTTTGCATTAAAATGTTATGAGGCCCACATCTAGATCTAGTCCGAATGTTCACTAGTCCGAAGGTTCACATTTATGAGGATTGTTAACATTCATATTTATGTGTAGAGTCAAAATGTAAAACAATAAAACACCGCATTATCTTTTGAATGAAAACAACTCAGTGAAAAATGAACGAACGCACGCACGCACGCACACACATCCACACACACACACAAACATATTAGCCCAAAATAAAAAACAAATCAAATTTATCATCCTTTCTTAATTCAAAAATTAAACACAACATTGTCTTTTTGATTGAAAATAACTGACTTTTTTTTTGATGGGAACATTGTTCGATTTGCTTCCCACAGCAATGAAAAATGCGTGCATGCACGCATGCTCACACACACATGGACACACACACACATACACAAAATAAAAGTAAGATACCGGTACATTTAGTAATATTTGTTCAGTCAAAAAAATAAGCATCATATCGTCTTATTGAATGAAAATGACTACGTTTCTTGATCCTTCGGACTAGTATACCTTCGGACTAGTGAACCTTTCTAATCAACCTGTGCCACGGCCTAACATGCTGACACAATTGGCTGAGATAGGCCCCAGAGTGGAAGGGAAGAGCTTTATAAAACATGTCACGGCTTGGTCCTCGAGGGCCTATATATATATATGGCCTCCACATTTCTCTCTGTCACCAAGGGGGACACAGTGTCTGTATCCAATCAAAGAGTGATGATCTATCTTATCAGAAAGTAACAACAGAGAGACAAACCATGGCTATCAGCCTGGACGTCGGTTAAATGACTATATGTCTCACGGCCCGTCAAAATGATACGTATGCCAAATTTTCTCAATATCGAGTTTTTTGGTATCATATGAAGGCTTATTACATATCTTTTCAGGCAGTGAAAAGGGTATTGAATTAGCTTTATTCTAGCCAGAGATTTTGCAATCTAAAGAGAAAAGGTGGTGCTTTCTACTAATTTCTAGGAATGGCCGAATTTCCGAGAAATGAAGTTAGAATGAACCGTCAAAGAAATAAATATACATGCCTACCTCACAAAACAACAACAATAACCACAAATACAAGAACAACAACAACAATTAATAATTAACAACCAACAACAACAACAACAACCAACAACAAAACAACAACAACAACAATTAACAACCAACAACAACAAAACAACAACAAGAACAACAACACAACAACAACAATAACCCGATTTCAATAAAATAATATTATTATTTATAAATCGATTGTAAGACCAAATACTATCTTGCTCAGAAATGAATGCACTTTCGATTTCTGCAGTTTAAAAGATTTCGATGTCTGAACCTTCTCATCGCATCATATTATTCAAAGCGAGATTTCTCCGTTCCATCCCAGCAACTTCGTACTTCGACTGGCCGCGAGACATAGATAATATTATGTCAAGCAAGTTAGAATGGACACATCCACTTTTCTTTTTACTATTTTTGCGTTCATCAAAGGCAAACCTTTTAAGAGAGAGAGAGAGAGAGAAAAAAAAACCCCACTAAAATTGCATCTTTTGCGAAGAAAAAATGTTTTAAAATGCATCTCCCCCTCCCCTACTCCTCCACCCCCCTCCCCCACCCCAACGCCCCCCCTCCACTTTCTGTTGATGAAGAAAGAAGGTCCAGAGCTTAATCATCTTCAAGCCATGCCATCTGGCTTAATCAAGTCAACGACTTCAATACTTACTTTCAACTCAAGTTGTCAGTTCTGGGTCATGAAAGCAAATTGACAATCGGCTTGACCATAAAATGGCCCCATAAGAGAGGTCACTGAGATCTGTTTTTTTCACTGCTTATCTATACTTTGCAAAGGGAAAACATGATGTCATGATTTATTATACTTATTATAGCTTGACCATTAATTAAAGACTGTTGCAACGTGAAGGTAGCCTAGACATGTCAAGCCTTATAGCTTCAATATAATCATATTTTGAGACTTGTTATTTTCCAGAAGCACTCCAGTCATTCCAGCTTGAATTCTCAGAACATGTCGGGCGTGGGAATCCTAGGCCTATGCTATGTCCCCATTTAATAGTGTCAGAGAACACAGTGGACATTCACTGTAAGCTTGACAAAGCTATGCAGCAAGTTGTTGTGTCCGGGGATGGAGTAAAGTACTTATGTTCTCTGTACGTGAGTGGAGGTAAGATTTATAGTTTTCGATCGTCTCACCGATTACAAGTTTGTAATGACTATAAATCAAGTAATTTCGACTTTCAGTAATCTTTGTTTTGAATTTGGGATAGTAAAGAAGAGATCCTGTACAATTTGTTAAGAAGAAGCTTCTTTTATCGTGAGGCAAGCAGTATGTTGATCAATTTAGCTCTTTTACATCTTATGCTTTTATGTCTTAAACTAGAAGCCGCTTTTCCATAGTTGTGACATTCTTTGGTTTAGATTTGTTGTCACAGGCGTCAATGCTGAGGTATGATCATTGTTTAGAGAAAAAAGTTGGCATGAGAGAACATTTGAAAAGTACAGTTTGGTGATATTTACACCTTTTCTACAAAGAGTTTGTATATGAAAAATATAACACATATAAAGTGTTCACCTGAGGAAGGTTATGTACCAGTTTTAGCTGTTGTGTATTGTCAAAACGTTACAGCATTTTCCTCTTCTTTTTTGTTTTATATCTATCTTTTGTTTCTTTTTTTTTTTTTTCAAACTGCTTGTATGAAATATTTTATGTTTTTTTTTTAAATCCATGCTTATTCTGGTTGTCAGTTTGTAACTGATGTGTCATCTGTCACATGTCTAAATGTGTGTACTGCGAAACTTTCTGTAGGTCGAAATGTGGCTCTGAAACAGACTACAACACAATCGAGCAATTTTTACATCGAAGGACCATCGTATAATGCTGTGGATGGCAATACTGATGGTCACTTTTTCCATGGAAGCTGCACCCACACAGACATTGAAAAAATCCAGAATGGATGGTGAAGTTCACAGGACCCGTCCAAATATTCCGATACGACCTGTACAACAGAATTGATTGTGAGATCTAGTCTGATTTTATTATTATTATTTAATTTTCAGACAAAGAAATCCCAAATCGTTTGATCTCTTTTACTGTATAGTGATAATATACAAAATATCCAGTAAAACAACATTCCCAGACAAAAGCCTTGCACTATAGAAACAGAATGTGAGAAAGGCTTTGATAATGAAGATAAAAACATCAATTTATTAGTCCGAATACAACTACCGCTCACACATATTTAGTTACCATTTACCATTTAACTCATGGCTAACTAATTTACGGCATATTGCATCCTACACAGTCGATCTTATTCTGTCGTTCATTTGTTGCTTAACTTGAATAAAGCAACGAAAACTATGGTCAGCTAGCAGTATCTTCTTTGAGATGAGATGCAACAGGATGAAATCTTGTTAATTTTAAAGCCTATGGAATGAATGCTATGAGTGTTAAAATTTTTCATTTCCCTTTCCGTATGTGACAAAAAAAAAAAAACAACCTCTATCTTTAGGAGTGGAAATATTAAAGACGATAAGGATGACCTAATATTACAGCTGAATTTAGTGATTTATTAATCGTTGTTAATCCTAATTAGGCCATGCCAGTTAATTACATGTCTTTGGGTTTTACTTAAACTGTTTCAGCAAATTTAACTCTGAAATGCATTTTACACTGATACAGGAGGGTTGTGCAAAAAAAAGAAAAAAAAAGAAAAAAAGAAATCTTAAGATATCATTTAAGATTATAAAACACGGGATTTCTCCAGTCGCCTCATTCTGACTAGTGTCTGATTTTATCGTATCGCATCTTATATGGTACTATCATATGGCCAGTGTGGCCTCTTGCCATCTGAAAGTCCAAATAGCTCTTTATTTTTGTGATGACATTACTTTTGGTGTTTCAGCGACAATATTATTTCTGTCTAGTGATATTGGGATAGGAGATCGTTGTGCTCAGAGCTATTACTTCCTGTTACCTGAAAAAGATTTCTGGTTGTTTTCTTCGCCCTTAATTTGAAAAGTACAGCTTGAAAATTTCCCCCAAAAACTATGATGTAAAGAGAATGTTTGCTTCTTATTGTTATAATTGTATCAATTTTTTTTTTTTTTTTGGCGATCAGTCTATTCAATGGCAATCAGTAAAATGACTTTTTTTCCTCTTTACACTGCTAGTTTAACACATGTTTAATCTGGCAAAGGGAAGTAAACTCTGGTCAAAATGATCTCCCTTTACACAAGTCCCTTTTTCGGAAGGGATAGATAATCTGCAAAACGATCTCCCATTGTTGAATTCACGAAGTCAAGAAGTTCAATATTTGTCAACAAGAAGTTTTTACACAGACTGATAAACATTACATATGGCGCATTTCATAATTATGTGAACAGGCAAGACAATGAAAATGTGCACAATATATATCTTGGCTGACTCCCACCATAGGTGTTCCGAGGCCAGTCTCCCTCCAATGGGAGATCGCATCGCAGATTATCTGCCCCTTCCAAAAGAGGGACGTGCAAGGGGAGATCATTTCGGCCAGGCCTATTACTTCCCTTTGCCAGACAATAGATGTGATGAACAAGCAGTGTAAAGAGGAAAAAATCTGTTTTGCTGCTTGCCATTCGAAAGACCGATCGCCAAAAAAAACTGTCAAAATTATAACAATAAGAAGAAAACATTTACTTTACGTCATACTCGTTTTGGTAATTTTTCATGGTGTATGCTTCACGAGAAAAGGTCTCAGACATGATTTTTGCCCCCTTTTTACACTGCTTGTTCAATCTCTCTTTCGTCTTGTGAAGGGAAGTAATAGGACTGAGCACAACGATCTCCTATTAAAATGTGGCTTTTCATGTCACCATTTGAATATGCATATACCTTAGTTGATTACGTTGTTGGACTATATCACTAGTAGGAAAGATAGATATTGTAGAAACATATAACGCACAACTTTCAGGAGCATTGAAACGTATTTGTTACAACCCAGCATAGGACATCCAAATCTCGGAAAGAAGTAATGTCCGAATTGTAGAATTATATTCACCTTTTATTTATGGAAAACACAAAGGAACAAAAATATTCAATGCTCGTTGTGTCTTCTTGATGGTTCCCCTGTCGTTTTTCTGTCAACTAGCTCGCCTGTTGGCAAGACTACTCACGAGTAGTCATATTATTATATACACTAGTCTCTGGCTGTGACAAGAGTTTTAGAACAAACAAGGGCTCTCTGTAATGGCAGAGGGCGAACGTAATATTCTAACTGTCTTTAAGAAGCCGATCTCTGTCATGCTTGCTGTGATATCTCAAACCTCATCGATGTTTTACAATCATTTGAAATACCAAAACAGTAAGTAAGATTATGAAGTAATAGCAGTTTCGAAAAACGTTCTATAGGACTTTATCTAATTGTTCGATTAGGCATGGTCCTGGGATGTACATGTCTGGAAAAAAAATGTGCTAAACCAGAGAGGAAGTTTCAATAATCAAATACAAAATCAGAGATTGATGCCAAAAGATTGCCGATATATGTTCACAATCGGCATGCTATGCAGCGGTGTGTAATACATATAGAAAATGAAGATGTCATACAAAATGTAATACAGAGAGACACTGATGATAAATAGCAATGAAGAATGTACCAAGAAAAGGATAGAAAAACGAGTGAATAAGGGATTGGGGTGTGAAAATGAAGACCACCGAACATGTATTCAATGGCGAGGACAATTCTACAAAAGAAGGGAATTGAATTTGTATTGACATGTGATTTTAACATCAGTCTGGTCAGGCAAAGGTTAATTTCTATAAGACACTGTATAAAACTCATAGCCATATTAATATAACTAGACCCCAGGAGCTCTCATTCAGCTTTTAACCCCCATTTCCCGATTTGAATTAAGTGAGCGTCGCTATGGAACGCGGACACTGAAAAAAAACATATATAGTAAAACAAACGCTTAAAACATCATGTGGATGAGAGATTGGGGATGAGAAATTAACAAGTTTACAACCTATCAAACCTACATGCCCTCCAAATGATAATACTAGTGTTTATCATCAAATTATGAGAAATGAATAAATAAATAAAAAGTTGATCCGAAAAGAGCACCAGAGGAAGACCTGAACGAACTTGACCATACATTAAGCCCAGTGCTAATCCATGAATCAGTTTAAAGAAGGAACACAATGTAGTGCTAAAGGAAAACATAGTGACTTAAAAAAACAAAAAAGATAACAAGAATGAGAAAAAGCTCAAATTATTTGAGTTGTACATGTGTGGATAAGAAATGAAATGAGGATTTTACTGTAAAAACTGTATGCACAAACAAGGAAAGAAAACAAAATGCACCTGATGGCGCCCAACATTTCAATTAACAAACAAGATCCCATTTTCGTTTTTTCATATAATCTTGGATACTTTAACAAATGCAAGGAGGTGGCGAATTCACGAATTAACATCAGGACTTAGGTGTGATAAATGTCAGATCAAAAACACTACTGACTGCTATATTATTTGGATGGGATCTACCTTCATTGGGCTTTAAATTTATTATTTCTTTTTATTCATAGCGAAGGGTTTGAGTTATGAATTTCAAACCCAAATCATCTTTCTAAAGTTTTTTGCTATACCTTCTGACTTGCATCGCGCAGTCGGGTCCAACACTGAGAGGGCCGATGCTTTGTTCAAACTGGACCGGAAGTCGGCCATTGGTACCGGTTCTGTTATACTAATATGTCTATGGCAGAGAAAGAGATACAAACAACGCGAAAGGTGGGACGATATTTGGGAGTGGGAGGACACAGTTTCAGAGACACCCCTTTCCGAGACTGGCTAAAGACTAAATTCTAGATGCAAGAGGCTGCTGAATAGATTTGTAGTTGCGCTCCAAATTGACAAGACGTAAGGCCATGTAAGCATGAAAACGTAAACGTATCTGGAGTCGGGAAAAATAGTCCAATATGAAATGAACCTAGAAAAAAAAAAAAAAACGATAGAAGGAGTTAAGGGCTAAGAACAGGGCGAAGAGGATATTAATGAAATACAGGGATAAATTGAAAATGAAAAAATAAAACATAGTTCCCAGAGCAGTTAGTCCGGAAGAAATCAAACGAAACCGAAACTGACAAGAAGGAATAGATTCTGATACGAGAAAAACGTGATCTTAATATTAACGGGAAAAACATGGAACATCTTTCACTAATAAAAGAATCCATTTTCTTTGGGAAGTGGATAGGTGGACCCCCGGGTTTATATATTTATATATCATCTGTAATTATTCATCAACAATGATCAATAGATCCTTTCCACGTTCGTGTTTACTTCCGTGTTTGGATGCGAACTTTTGGTGGGCGGACGCGAAAGCGAAGCGTCATAAGTGATTTACTTCCATGATTGAAAAGTAAACAATTGAATGTGAGGCGGACGTGGAAGCGAAACGTCATAAGTCAACGATCTATACACACCATGTATAATTAGCTCGTCGGACCTACATGTTAGCGTTAGGGTGGAAAGTGACCCCGCTCGTCACCTCGCTCGTCGGACCTACGTGTTAGCGTTAGGGTGGACTTGCGCTGGTCGAGTTTTCCAGCAGGTTGAGCCAGAGGGGTTGTTCTAGGTCTCTACAACAACCGAAATCTTCCCTACGAATGAACAGTCCGTCGCCCGGGGTCCACATATCATCTACCTTTTCTTTGTAATACTCAGTTACACATCTCCAGTTGTTGAATACACGTCATCGTTATTTAATCCGTAATGAAGATAGTATTTCATTGAGTAGATTTATGACATGCGATATATCATCCTCTACAGGTTGCGAGAAGCGATTGCGAGGCTTCAAGCTACAGAGTTTCGATGACAGTGACACTCTAGTGTACGACTATGTCGACAGCGGGATCAAGAAAGCTATTTATAGTGTTGTTCCTGCACAATTTTCTGTGACATCTCCCATCTCCTCTGTCAAGGTCATTACCGCGAGCATTCTGACCCTCTGTGAAGCTGAAAATGTTTGGTGGTAGGTTTAAACGTTTGTTACGATCATGTGCAAAGTGAGGGCAAGGATATCCTTCTCTTCTCCTCTTTGGATTTGTTTGTGCACACCGTATGTTGTATATGTGTGTGTGTGTGTGTGTGTATGTGTGTGTGTGTGTGTGCGCGCGCGCGTGCATGTGTGTGTGTTTGTGTGTGATTGTATGTGTGTGTGTGTATAGATATGTGTGTGTTACATAAAATAAGTGAATCATATGAACCTTGTCAGGCATCTTTTCCTCTCTTGATTCTTTTCCTGTATGTCACTTAGCTATTACTCATGGCATTTTTAAAAAGTAGGCATGAGTATAATCAGACATTTCATTCCAATAGTGTTTATAGATTTACTATTCCTTTTTCACATAACATCTATATCCCCAAATCGCCCAAAAAGGAGAAGGGACAACAAAGAACTGAGCTCGCGAGCTGTTCAGTCACCCTAGGAAATTTGGCGATGATGCTAAATTTCCTCATGACAGTCCGCAAGGTAGCATATCACTCCTTGTCAAAAACTAAAAAGAAGAGTCTTCTTATTTTCTTTAACTCTATGTATACTTTACTGTTTACCTGTAGACAGTGTTTGTAACAATGGAGAGAATGCGAGAACCCTTGTAACTGCCTGAATGGCGATGCTTGTTTCGTGAGCACTGGTGGATGTCGTCATGGCTGTGCTATGGGTTATTCTGGACAAGCCTGCAATGAACGTAAGTATTATAAATCGCAGTGCAGATTTCATTCAACATGAAAATAGGTTAAACTATATCACTGCTCTATCATTATGACGTGCATGCATGCACTATGGCTGCACCCTCCCCCTTAACACACACGAAACACATATACGCAGACACACATACACACACATACACACATTTAACTCATGTAGTGCAGCAATTCTATGTTTGTTTGTTTGTTTGTTTTTTGTGTGTGTTTGGAAGAACAAGTAATATGCAGAAACTTTCTTTAGAGATAAGATGGGACAAATATGCGGCATCGAAATTAACCCGGCCCACCGCCCATTCTGTTCTAATTTTTTTTTCTTTAGTTTCCAGTGCATGAATAAAAATATGTTTATTATCACTAGTCAATAAGGACTTTTCCTCTGGAATCTGACAGAATGTAGCCCAGGTAATTACGGACATGGATGTTTGCAGAAATGTAGTGGTAACTGCAGAGCAAATGCCAGCTGTGATTTCAGAGATGGAACTTGTCCTGACGGCTGTATCGCTGGTTATCATGGAGGAATATGTGACAAAAGTGAGTTCATTATCCTACTCAGTTACTGAATCTGCATGACAAAGCCACCCAACCGCAGTCCATTGATTTTTTTTTAACAATTCACATATTATCAAAATCTATGCTACATTCATAAGTTGTTATCAGCAGGAGAAAAATAAGACGGTTGGCAACACCACTGTACATTTTGCTAAAATTTAGTTACCGGCTCTATAAAAAAAAGTCTGCTTAAAAAAAAAAAAATAGATAAACAGACAAACAAAGAAAAAACTGTTCGTCTTAATAATATTCTGGACCTAAATTCACATACAGAATGATTACTCTCGCTCAAAGTACAAATGAAATTTTAGCCAAAACTGGCCAATCGAGCTGTCACCCCCAAACTCCCCCCCCCCTCACACCCCCCCCCCCCTCTTGTCCCTTAAGACCGACAACAAAATGTAAATAAGTATCATTAGCCAATCGGTTTTCCTCTGGAATCTGACAGAATGTAGCCTAGGTTATCACGGACGTGGATGTTTGCAGTAATGTAGTGGTAACTGCAGAGCAAATGCCAGCTGTGATTTCAGAGATGGAACTTGTCCTGACGGCTGTATCGCTGGCTATCATGGAGGAATATGTGACAAAAGTGAGTTCATTATCCTACTCAGTTACTGAATCTGCATGACAAATCCACCCAACCGCAGTCCAATGATTTTTATTTTTTTTTTAACACTACACATATTATCAAAATCTGTGCTACATTCAGATGTTGTTATCAGCAGGAGAAAAATAAGACGGTTGGCAAAACCACTGTACATTTTGCTAAAATTTAGTTACCGGCTATATAAAAAAGATATGGTTTTCAAGATCCGAAATGTGAACCACTATGTCAGTTACCACCAAAAACATAATGTCTTTTTGTGCCTTAATTACAACACTATATGCATACTCCCTCCTCCCCTCCCCCCATGCTCTCTCCCATGGCATAGATATGCAATTGCCTTTTCATTTATATAGTCATTTAGTGCCTTACATATTTTTTTTGTACAAAAAAAAAAGTTCATTTTTTTTAAGTGGGTTATCGGCGTCCTGAATATGTTTTTCTCTATTGTTAAATATAACTCTTTTAACCCTGTCCATCGAATGTTCAAATTAGAAAAAAATCGACCTTTTCAAACAGTCGCCACGGAAACGCCGCTATCTTGGAATGTGGCGTCTTAAAAATAACTACCGTTAAAAAATGAGACGTGACACGAAGAAATCAGGCGCTCGAGAAACTGTCACGGATGGAGAAAAAACAATCATGTATATATTTCAACAGTAGATGAATTTTGACGCATTAATTTTCTTCACAGACCCCGTCTATGTCAACCAGAAAATGCATTTTTGCGTTACTTTTGCTGAAATACGCTAGTAGATTGAGTAATCCTGTTGTTTAGTGACATGGTCCAAAAACAAAAAAAAAAAACAAAAAAAAAAGGGGGGTGGGGGTGGGGGTGGGGATTTAGAAGAACTAAAAAAATGATCGACCATTTTCTGACTAAATTCAACTGCAGCAACAAGTCACCCCTGTCGTCTTTAACTGCCAATATCTCGACTTCTGCCTAAGGTAGAACAAAAAATGTTCACATTCAGAAAGGCAAATGAATAATCTGCAAAGTGATACCAATAACTCCATATGCTCAATATTTGACAAGAGCCTGATTTCATCGTGTCGCAGCTCATGTATCTCCTCCGCCAAATTTCAACAAAACTTGATAAAACTTTGGTAGACATATTGTTTGACATAACATCAACAACAACAACAACAACAAAAACAACAACAAAAAACCTGCTTTCAATTCTTTGTAAGAAAAAAAAGTAGAAAGTTCTGAAAATACCATGTCATGAAATGCAAAATTTCGCTGTTTTTGATACTACAGTAGAAAGAGCATCCCTTCACTGTTTTCTAAATTGCATCTTTGTACTCATGTAATGCAGGACTTTTAGGAGAAAACAAAAACCCCCAATCGTATTTTTTTTTATTTCTAAGAGAAAATCCATGTTTATATTCTTTGACAATTCTGTTTTTTTTTTGGGGGGGGGGGGGTGGGGGGGACGGGCATGTAAATGTACCCACCGTGTCAGGCACAATACAGCCGTAATAAATCCCAAAATAAACAAAACAGAGAAACAGAATTTGAAAGGTTATAATCTCCCCGGGACACCCACCAGTACCAGCGGGATATGAAAAGGAGAAGAAGCGTTACAAAAAAGCATTCTCCTATCCCATTTTTTTCTTTTAGTAAAAGACATACTTGAACGGTTGCCTTGACAATGTCGTCATCTTGGATTCGACTACTCTGAAATGGCTATCTTTGAAATCTATCTCTTCGTTATTTTAAACCATTTCTTAAGGAGGGGGGGGCGTCTTGGAGGTGATTTTTTTAATTACTAGAGTTAGGTTATTTTAACCTTTTCCATCGTTTTCAGCATGTTCAAATTAGAAGAAAACAGTAAAAAAAAAAATGACTTTTTCATACGGTTGCCATGGCAACGCCGCCATCTTGGATTTTAGCGTCTCTAAATTGACGGAATTCAAAATCTATCTCCTCCGCCGAATTCCAACGAAACATGATAAAACTTGGTGAATATATTGTTTGATATAATATCTAAAAAGTTACTTATTTTTATAATGTTCCATGCAATATTAAAGTTTCTATAAATTTTTGAAAATGCCATATAGAGAAAATTCAAATTTCGCCATTTTTTCAAACTAAAAACCCAATTTTCTCTAAAACGTACCGACCGAATTTAACGCACATACGCAGCTTTTTGGGTCTTGTAGTGACAATGATGCATACCAAATTTGTTTTGACTCGGTTTAGAAACAAAAGAGGAGATAGAAAAAAATGGTAAAAAAACCCCCGGGTTTTGAGAAAAAAGAGTTTAAAGTTTTTTTTTTTCTCACGAAAAATTGACATGAACAGTTTTCTGTTCGGCTTTCAGGCTCGGAACTGCCTTTTGTTACATACCAGCCCTCTTTGCATGATTTCTGGGTCTCTTGTTGCCGTTTTTTAACTCTCTGGGCGTATCTTGTATCGAATTTTGCTCCCGACCCCCCATCTTTATAAGAGCCACTTTCGGGTTCTTGAGGGTCTCTGTGTACCCCCTATATCATTTTTAGCGCAAACCAAGAGTGTTTTGACCTTTACTATGACATATAGTCGACAAGTGAGCTATTAGTAGCAGAAAGAAAGCAAAATTGTGCCATTTATAGGACGAGAAAAGTCATTTTAGAACTCTTACATT
>JBCAUA010661890.1:0-15666 GCA_038406235.1 Peronia verruculata
GTTGCTACGTGCGGCAAGACACGCAGTGAATATGACCTATTTTCTCATTGGCTGAAAACCCTTTCTCCGGTGAGGTCAAAAGCGGGGATGTCGATGTCTGCAGTGTACAAATTGCTCTTCAAATTTTTATTCAAAGCTTAGAAAAAGCTTCATTTGTTGGATTAGGTAGTAAGTAGATGATTTGGAAAAGTTCTACCAAAGGGATTCCTAGGGATTCCAAGGGATTCCTAGGGATTCCTAGGGATTCCTAGGGATTCCAAGGGATTTCGAGAAAAATAAACACCGTTTAGTTTCACTACCGGTATTTAAATTTGTCAGCTAGTTGAACACACATTGAAAAGATAGTTTGAATACTGTCTATGCCAAGAACCATAAATAAAGAGAACTGGTTACATGACAAATTGAGAGTCTTTGCTTTTAGCTCGGGAAATAAATTCCTGTTGACAACAATGTTATGATCAGGTCTAAAACATCTTTTGAGTTTGATATTGCTTTCCAGGCCGGCCATTTTATTCGCAATGTGTATGTGCTTTCAGTTGTGTTTGTTGTTGGTAAGTGGAGTGGGTAACAAAAGGAAAGTTCAGAACAAGCATGAAATGGGCACTCACGTGAATCGATTGGTTTACTGATTGAATATTGCGTGTACGGGATTTCTTCATCTCTCTGGGATCTAAGGTTGCTGCCCGGAGCTCCAGCTGGTAAAGCACTTTGATCTGATCCCATCTTTACCCAAACGAGGAATCCTCCCAACTACTATGATTCAAAACAAAGAATAATTTTATGTCCAATGTAATAATTAGGAAGAGCTAAATTTAGATCTAGATATATAGATCTAGATCTCTATTTATTTCCACATTATCATTGTCATACTATTCAAAGATAAACAGAGAGACCATCTCCTGTCATGTGAACACTAAATAGTGTAAACATTGGTCATGAAAGCAGGAAGTATTCGACTATAGTGTACCATTGTAACATTTATGCATAAAGAAAAATAGAAATTTAATTTATAGTTATGTATATTATACTGTGCATTTATTACTCTTTAAACAGAGAGGTTTTGATTAAAATCACCCTCTAAGCTGCAAGAATCAATGGTAAACTGAAGCCGTAAAAATCGTATCGTTGGTAAAGCAAAACTCGGATATTAAATTAAATATTCTATTGTTATGAAAGCCGGAACAAAATAAATTAAATGAAGATAACACAGTTCTTGGTTACCCTACCCTCCCCCCTCTCCCCCCCCCCCTCCCCGCAACCCCGGAGGAGGTTGAAGGATATAACATAGCGGAATATCTCGTGCTAATATACTTAAACAGAATCATAGGTGACAAAAGTGAAGATAACGTCGAGAATTCTAAAGAGATGTTTACGCTACTGGTTTTTGCACAATAACTGCACTTCCCTCGCTCGTTTGTCGTATATTGCATTTTCATGATTATTTATACATTTATAACTCATAGTTTAGAGTGACAAGATAAAGAAAAAAACAAAACAAAACAAAACCGATATATCTAATTTTCTGCAGCAGTTTAAATAACAAAAATTGATTACCCAAAAATTGCTTATTCCAACCCATTTAATGTTACAGTTTCAAAGGTCCTATATTTCTCCTTTCTTTCTTTAAATAATTTAAAAAAAAAAAAAACTGTATTAATTGCTGATCTGTTTTCTTAAAGAATACTAGGAGAAAAATGCATAGTCAAATGCATAATTATAACAAGGAAAAACATAAACACTGAATGAATCTGCAATCATACTATTATACTCTCTTCCTAAAAGTTCCAGAACTTTATATTCATTAGATTACGCTTCTCAGATAGAAGGGGCGGCCTTTCCCCCTCTCTCCTTTCTTTCCCTCAAATATCACTCCCATCTCCCATTTCTTTCTGATTTTTCGTGATTCATTTTTTTTTTTCGCTCCTCTCCCATTCTGATATTTATGACCGGCCATGAATAATAATAATCTTGAGAAATTGATTAGTCTACCTTCTTGTCTGCTGCGAAAAAGAACGGAATACTGAACATTGTTATATAAAAACTTCCCTCATATGATTGCAATGATACAAAAATTGTAGAACCTACTTAAATGATTTTTTTCGTTCTGTTTGATGGGTAAAATCGGCAGGTAATAACAATGACATAATGCATGCACATGTAGATTCTATTTACATATAATTTTTTTTTTTTTTTTGTTCCTTCTCAGTGGAGCTCTCCTCGCTACGAAAACAAAAATGCAGCCCCGTTGCTAACGCAGGCCAGCCATCACCAGGGAAGCCACAGTGGCAGAGAACATTGCTCGTGGCTGAATCTTTTCTGACAGGATAAAACAGCTATACTTACTTTGTACAAAATAACCACATAGAGAAATTGAAAGATTCCATTTCATCCAGAACGTAATTTTACCATGGCCATGAGGAGAACAGGAGCCCTCAGGGGCGCAACAGCTGCAGTCAGACGTGAAATACAGGCGAGTCTGCAATGAATATTTTCCACAAGTCCACTTCGTGAGGGCTAATGAAAACAGACAGATTAATATTTAGTTATTTCAATGAGAACCATTGCAGTTAACATTTCAAGAAAC
Source organism: Peronia verruculata (assembly GCA_038406235.1). Taxonomy (NCBI): domain Eukaryota; kingdom Metazoa; phylum Mollusca; class Gastropoda; order Systellommatophora; family Onchidiidae; genus Peronia; species Peronia verruculata. The sequence goes on from JBCAUA010661890.1 coordinate 2,585, forward strand.
ATTTACAGCTATTGGTTGAAAACACAATCTTTTACTTCTACTTTCTAACTTGGTAGACCTATGATAAATAGAGATGATAAAGTAAAGAGAGCAATTGTGAAATTGGGTCATAAATTTACAAAAGTGCAGTGCTCCATGATTTCCTCTGGAAAAGTGCTGAAGGACGGTTAGTAGTAATGGTACTTTATTAGAGCATGTAAAATTGTTTCTCTGCTTCTTTGGGAAAGGTTGATATAATAAAAGCGTCCTCATGTACTATGTATTAGTATCATGTCATCAATCAAGAATGTGGCAGACTCAGAGGGATAAATTTGTCAGATGGAATTGTTCTTTTCAAGTACAGCTATGCAACCTGTAAAAGTGGGAAAAGTTATCAAAATGTCTTCAACAACCTATCAGTATAAACTTTGTTGGCAAGACATCGATCATCAGTTGTAATCGCAGGTATTATTTGGAATCTTTCTGAAGAGCTTTCTTATGTTGAGACACAGATAAGGCCTACCTGTGTCAGACTAACTCATTCCCAAAACTATATGTCACTCTTAAAGTCTCTTTTGTCTGTTATGTGTTTTGTCAGAAAGGTAGCTTTTCAGATAGAAAAAGGTTTGGAGACCAAGAAATATCATAAATTTATCCAACATATAATGAACAAAATTCATCATTTCATTCAGCTATTTTTATGATATTTTCAGATGCCTGTAATTTGAAAGATCTGTTATGTCTCTTAATTGTGCAATCTTACTATCTTTAACAGGATCTTCTTCAATCAGGAAATTTTTATGTCACAGAAGAAATCGCCAGGGAAGTGTCCCTCATCAATAATGCCCTTGAACATCTAGCTTTGGATGATACATTTCTATCAACATCAAAAGAGTGGCAGACTAAGCCTGGCAACTACAACCCCCTGCAGACAGCTGAACAATTATCAGGTAAGTAATATTTTTCATATTTTATTGTAACTCTATGTCTCATATTTTCTTAATTTCAAGAATTGAACCCTCTTCAATATTATTGCTATGTTACTCTAAGTGTTACTGTTTCTAGGTTGTTTCTAAATTTGAATTTTGACTGATAATCTAACCGTATAATAATAGATATAAAAATGTATGTTCTGACATATATCAAATGTAATGAGAATATTCCTATCTCTTTTAGTTAACTTACTATGTTATTTATGGTTGCAGTATATTTAGGCCTTTCAACTTCTTGCGGATTGTTATCTGAAGAGCTAATTCACTCATTGACAAAACAAAATTAGCTTTGAAGTTTTAACTACAGAGAAAAACAACAGTGTTCAATAACTGTAGTTTATGTACTTTAATAGCCACGCTCAGAAATGAAATTTAAATTATACTGCCTCCGTGATTTCTCTCTTTAATTTGCAGATTCTTTTAAAGACTTATGTGAGTAGTCCTAATAGAATGACAAGGACTTAAGAGTCTTACCTTATAATTTTGCAAATCTTTTTTTTACATTGTATGTGTTTTTTTTTTTTATAAAGTTCTATTTTGTTTTTTATTTTTGAAGGAACACACTTTGCTCTTTTCCGAATTCCAGGTGCCATGAATGCTGTCAATCAAGTGGCATCCTGTCTGTATGATATCAAGAGCAATTTTGCAAGCAACAGTGTGAAAGATAAACAAGAGAACCAGCTGCGGGAAATGCATCAGTGGGCAGTAACATCTCTCAAAAACTCACAAAAGGCATGTTAGTTAGAGTCTGTATTATGTCCTATGACTTTTTTTGTTTTACATATGCAGCTTTCAATCCTATGAAAGTAGGATTATCTAGGCTTTAAATGTGAGCCCAATATGATCAGAAGAAACTATGGGTAGAAATTTTGAAGGTTTGGAAATTTTGCCTGACCAAAAGTGTCTCTGCCTACTCTTCATTGGTTTTATGTATAAAGGATTGTTTATCATGCATAATATACACAAAGATTTCTGAAATATATATTTGCTGTCATCCAAGAGGACTAGATGTCAGGCTCCCCCCCTCCCCCCAAATAAATAAATAAACACGGAAGACCTGTGACATTAGTGGCTAGAAGAGAAATGCATGATTGCCATTCCTAATATTTAGTACATGAACCAATTAGGCTACAGGCTGCAACAACTAGCATCCACATCCACAGTGCAAAATCACCTGCACATACAACATATTATTTCAACTCTTGACATTTGCTGCTTTCTTCCATATATGATAAATATAGCAGAAGTGATAACATCAATTACTTGATTAGATATAACCAGCGCCAGTAAATAAACTTTAAAGAGGATTCAAAAGCTATCTATAAAGAGTTTGCTCATTTTGAAATATATACAAATATGAAAACTTTATTGATCCATAATGAAATACATTTTGACAAGTGCAGAAACAAAAAAATTATATATAAGAAGAATACATAGCACAAGCATACATTAGCATTCCCATATGCCTATGTATATATATACCACCATTCCTACATATCCACATATCACACACACACACACACATATGCACATACACATACACACACATAGGCCTACAGCTAAGAAAAGAAAATATGCAATGAAACAGGCCAGCAAAACCAAGAAGAATCCAAAGTTTATTTCCTGGCACGTAGGCCTACAAGGTATGATCAAACAAACATCAATTTGCTTTTGTCCATTTACAGTATTTAAAGAAGAAATCTGTTGACTCTTTGTATATGTAGAGTACATGTAGCCAGGTAGTGTGAGAACTGATCACACAGCTGTTATGTGAAGGGTGAGATTGGTTGAATTACTTACTCAATCACTTGAATGCTATAATACGGTTACAGTCACACAGTGTATAAATGTTCATTCAAATGCATCTGCTAAGGTGAATGAGTTGGTGATTCAGCTGTTCAAAGCTCTTTACGCACATGCACTATTCCTTTCTGTTATTACTGGCATGTTGCATCATGGCTGCATTCTCCATTCCTAGAATATTCTTCTCAATGGCTGGATGATTAGTCCTACGTGTGAGACTTCATAGCTGTACAATAAGTTAAAATGATTTCAGTCAAATAACCTTGTTAAATTTGTTTTTAGTTTGTCTGTGGCGAAATTTGGTAAAGTGTTATGTATAATTGTCCTGAGGATTATGTCATATCATGAACATAAATATATAAAAAATTTAAAATTTTACTTTGGCAACTTACTTTTCAGTGTTTGGAACCATACACCTTTGATGCTGCTGATCGCATCAAACAATTTGGTGACACTATGGGAGTCACTGACAGATATACTGGCTATCGTCAGAACCTAACTCGTGGTACTCGTGACCCATTTAGAATGGAGACCACTTGGATGGACAAATCAGGAGAGATGGGACTCATGAATAAGCTGACAAGATCACATACCAGTGAGTTTGTGTGAACAAACTTTTTTGGGATTAACTTAACAGAATTACTGTAAACTCATTTGCAGAGGTGCTAGTGATTAAAGTTTATTAATATATCCAAATGGAACGAACAATTCAAGCTAAAAATCATGTTGTAATTGAAAAAAAAAAAAAAGCAATTTCTCATGGACTTAAATAATACTTTTATAAATCTATAATGTTTTATGTGAGATCAGTTCCTTTAATGTATTGAAGTCAAAATAGTTGAAATACAGTAAATTTCATCTAGAAAGTAGCTAGGTCCTATGTTGAAAAGTTCAAGAGACAGTAAAACTGGACTTCAATTAGTCTATTCAAAGGGCACCTCAAGTTGTCTTGTTCTTGGGCCAGTGGAAATTATGTTTGGTGAGGGGCCTTTACTTCACTGGCTGCAAATCTCTGCCAAATAACAGATTTTTTTGAAATCGGCATATTCTCATTTTCAAAAATTTTTTTTTTTAATGATTGATTCCATAAATTGTAATTTCCTGGAGAAAATGTTTTCTAAGAAGTCTGACCGAGAGAATATGTGTAATTAAAGCTAACAAGTCATCACATAATGTAGCCAAAGTTTATGTCACAATGTAGAGGGACATTTCAGCATTGGTTTAAGCTGGTTTTGGGGACTATTTATGAACAGTGAAGATTCTTTGAGTTTTGAAATTGAAGGAGGGAAAGAGAAACATTGATGGTTTGCCAAGACAGGTGAAAGTGGCCAAATATGATCTATAAATGTGAAATAGCTTGAGTAGATCTTTTTTACCACTTTGTATTTTATTAGTAATCAGATGGTGATCGGTGAGTGTAAAGCAGGATTAGATCATATGTTGCTGCTGAATGCGCTGTCCTACAGCCAGAGTAGAATATCTGCTATTACTGAGAGCAGCAAAATTGCCTGCATATAAATGTCTCGCAGCCTCTCGGAATGTGACATAACAGAGAAATTGGAAGTTAAATGTTATGAAGAAGATATGATATTGATGTTTGAATATTTTGGAAACTGAAAAATCATTCATATCTGATTAAGAAAATATTGCTCTTGTGGGCAGACTATAAATATGTCAGGATGTTATGAGATGAATATTTAGATGTGTGTGCTAAATTTAATTTTTTCTTGATTTTTGCTGGTGCTGAGGAATCAGTCCCTGCCTCTTCAACTTGCAATAACTTTAGCTACAGTCAAACTAGTCAGAGCCTTTCTTAACATAATTATAAAAGCTTGTGAATTGAGGTTTTACATGGAAGTAATACATGTAATTCAGTTTGTTGGGAAATCAATATAGTCTCTTTTGATCGGCAGCAAGGGAGACAAATAGACAGGTGTATATAGAAACTGATACATCTATCCTTCATACTGAAACTTACATCCTTTTCAGAAAGTGAATGATATCTGATCCTAACAATTCTGTATAAATGATGCATATTCTGTATAAGTAATCCATAGGTTTTTTACACATTATTTCTGTAAACACCAAAATTTGATCTATAACATTAGGCCCATGATATTTCATGCAACACATTTACAGCTGTTGGAAGCCCTGCCCTAGATGAACGTGTGCAGAGCAGAACACTGCGCAGTGTAGGAGAACCAACCTCTGAGTTTGGTCAGTTCGGAGCAGTTCCACCAGCCAATATGGGTGTGATGAAGAAGCAGGTCAGATATGGTCTTTCCCAGCCACCTTTGATAGTTACCAAAGGTAAGCTTGCATGGAGAAGGAAAGAAAAAAAAAAAAAAAATCCACTCAAGAGAGAATATAATTAAAAACATTTTCTTTGTCAAGAGAAACTAAAATAATTTCATTGAACCAGAGAAATTTTATTTAATCTCATTAGCAGACATGTGCCAATATAAAAATTTCCACAGATTTTGTTAAATGTAAATTTTTTCACAAATTAATCATATCAATGTCTTGATAGCACGTGTTTCAGTATGTCAGAAAGACTTTATCACTTTTTTTAATTGCAGTATATTTTCCTCTTTTCTACTGATTTTATTCTAAACTGATATTTTGTTCCTAGTGTTATGGATCAACTTTTCATATAACTGTTGTGACTGTTCATGTATTGAGAGATACTTGTGTGAACATGATGAATTTGTATATTGTCCTTGCTTTGTGATAAATGCAGATGTCCAACTGATGCCAAAATGTAACTTATGTCTCATGACAATCCTGAGCATGACAGTTATCAGCATTACAAGAGAAATGCTCTGATAGAATGGGAGATCATTGTGCTCAGTCGTATTACTTCCCTTTACCAGACAAATGAGGAATTGAACAAGATACACCATGAAAAGTTCAACTAAAACTGTGGTGTAAAGAGAATGTTTTCTTTTTATTGTTATAATTTTATTAAATTTTATTGTTGATCAGTCTTTTGAATGACAAGAAGTAGAGAGATTTCTTTTTCCTCTTTACACTTCTTGTTCAACACCTCTTTTGTCGGGCAAAGCGAAGTAATGGGGCTGGTCAAAATGATCTCCTATTATGCTAATGGCGACCTCTTTTGGGAGAGCGAATCAGGAGCAGTTAATCTGTGAAACAATCTCTCTTTACTTACATGTACAGATAGATCTATGTTTTACAACAGAATTGTAATGATATAACTTATTAAATGACTTGTGCTATATAGTTATTTCTTAGTATCTCAAAAGTGCTGAACATGACTTATATTATTCACATGAAACAGTGATGACACAATAATACATGTAATTATCATTTGCTCTGCTTTACTTTTCTGTATGTGCACGAACAGGATACCGCACCGTCGACTCTCTGTATCCTAAGGCATCTGCCCCACTGGCCGGTGGAGCCCCTTACAAGTCTGGGGTTATGGATGAAGTGAGAACCCTCAATGCTCTGAATGCATGTGATCAATACGAGAAGATGGACAAGATCTCAAATATGAGACCAACAAGCAAAGCACCTTATGAAAATATGAGTGTCCAGGAACAGGTAAAGTGAACATTATTACCACAATATTTTCCACTGTTCTATGCTGGGTGTCCATTCCATTGCTTCACAGTACAGTCCATCTGCACTTTATTGCCCAGCATTCTGTTTATAGTGAGTCCCCCATAGTTAGTATCACAGAGAGAAAATATGACAAGAGGTGCTTCCCATTATGATTTGGGTAACAAGAGCATGCCAAACCCTGTTCGTCACAACAGCATGCTAGCCCAAGGAAAAATGCTGAATGGCATTTGTCATATGGGTCAGAAAGGGATACATACTATCTGAAATAATAAGTGAATTTTTGATAGCTTGCTTATTGTTTCATAGTTCTTAAAGACTGGCATAAGAGAAAAGAAGGTTTAAAAAAAAATCTCATATTTTTTATAAATTTGAAAAGACAACATGTAGGCCTATTCTCTTGACAAGCACTCTTCACTCTTGCTGAAATCTGGATAATTGTTGTAGAAATCAAAGTGTGGAAAGCATCTTCAGTCTGAGAAATCACTGTCTTGAGAACCACACATCAAATTTTTCTTTACCAAGGAAAATTTTGTCCTGATAAATATTTGACCTAGTTGTTTCCTGAAAACATGCATGTTTCATGCACTTTGCAGTCTGCCCTTCACCTTGGTTTCTCTTGACTGTTCTCAGTCTTTGTGCATTATTTGTGGATATGTTGCAACTGCCTTTGTGTTAGCATGAGTGCAATGATGTACTGATCCCCAAATTTGTAGAAAGTTAACATCCAGCTCAAGGAAACAGGAGGGTGACAATGTGCAAAATCTGAGAAGTGTGTTAGAGACAACTACTATTTTCTATGATTCTTGGGTCTTGTAAATGACAGCACAAATGGCAAGCCTATCCAATATTGAACAAGCTTTTTTTGTATGTGTATGAGTTTATACATGCATTTTTCATCTTTGGTCAGTAAGGCCGAAAATAATGCCTTTTGAAAACACACACACAAATGCAGAGAGAGTGACATACAGTTATACTGTAAATGAGACATAAGATAAAGCAATCTAGTTTGATTTGAAATGAAACTCACATAACTGCAAATTTATTCTTCCCAGGCTGGAATCAACACAACATTCCCAGGAAAAACAGAATACATGCTGAGGTTCAAGGCCCCTGACACAGATGTGCCAACATCTGACTTCAGGATCAACCCATCACCAAATTTTGCCATCTATGGCAGACCAATGCAAACTGGCAACTATGTGCCAAGTTTCACAGAGTACCAAACTCGCTATGAATGGCCAGATGCAGAAAAAATCGTCAAGCTTCCATGGCTGAAGAATTAGATATCAGACTGTTTATAAATGATACAAAGAATGACATAGTTACCTACCCCCCCCCCCCCCTTTCCCATTCCTTACTCAGTAATGTGTTACATTTAAATGCAGGTCCAAATCTTAGTTTCCATTATTTCAGTGTCACTATGTGAAATATGTTTCATGTTTATTTCAATATGTAAGTACAAAAAAAAAAAGTGGTGAATAAATTATTCTGTCGTGCCTATAAAAGCACATACCAAAGACCATAAAAATAAGTGTTGTCCTTTAAAAGCGTTAACAGAATTCAGTTTTTTTTTTTTTAAATCTATGCTATCTGATTTTACACCCTGTTTATGTCCATTGCACTACACTTGTTTTCATTGTGGCTGTCTTGTGTGAATGCACAAATTTTGGGCATTCTCTTGAAAAATTCCATAGAAATCAGCTGAAGACAAAATGTATCACTTTTGGTTTTGATATCATTAGAAAGTTTGTAGCCTGTGGCCATAATAATTTTTTTTTTTTTTTTTTGACAATGGACAAATCCACTGGATGTTTTTGAGTTAGCTATGTAACCATCTGATTTCTGTTGCAGGATACAATTTTCATTGACCATGGAAAAACTAGTCCACTGCTATGCTCTACATTTACTTGACAGCGTAGACTAGCAAACTGTTATTTTTACACAGGTGAGAAGAATCAAAAGTACCAAGGAACATAGGTTGGTCACTCAAACATAAGGTTTTAACTTGTTGTTACAGGATTAAAAGAAAAGGGATATAGAATCTTAGATGCATTGACATCTATCATAATAATGATAATTTTTTAGGTAAATTTCATGGACTCCAGGGTGGACCAGTGTGATGTCCATCGGACTGAGAGAGATTATGGCAGCTCCATAGTGACTCCACATGGCATGAAAAGGTTTTTTCCAGGTTGTACAATTAAGAGGAATATACAGGGAAATTAAACTGAAACGAAAGAGAAAGTAACAGTTATACAGTAAAATAGTTTGTTACCTGCATTTACTATACTCACCAGATTTGAGTATGATTATTATTTAATTTACATGTAATGTAATGTTATTACTTTGTAACAGAGATGTCTCCTCATGTACAATATATATAGATCTTGTCAATATGATTAAAAAGTTCTGTCAGTCATATGGTTTCTGAAAGCTCAGATCTTGTTCCTTCAACGCTCATGAGATTGCACAGGGCAGGTTTTCCAATGATGGTATGCAGTATCACAATTGAAAAGAAAGGGAAAGAAAAATGAAAAAGCTTTAAGATTCTGTTATTGAACCATTGTTATTTTTCTCTTGCCATTTCTTTGGAAAAAGAATGATATTAAAGTATTTTGATATGACATTGCTTATTATTTGAAAGTCCATCAGAACACTTTGAGTGTCACCCATAAGTTTTCATCCTGTACAAAACAAAAATGAAACATTCCAAAGGTACAACGATTTCACAGTTTTGTTGAACATTGATGAAGCTTTCTGTTTTTTTTAATATGTGTGGTTTATTAGATATTTGTTTGTTATAGGTTCTAGGCTCAATTCATTCTTTAAAAATCCATTTTGTACAATATGCGTGGTGTATACATGTTTATCTAGAAAAAGTGGGCAAAATTTGATTTGAATTAGTGCACTGCAAAGCAAAGACTGAATATGTGATTTAGTGTAGATTTAATATACACGGTACAGACTTTCAAATTAATTGTTATGCACAAATAATCAATTCTTATACAGTGGACATTTATATACATGTATTTGAATATACAGAATTGTTTTTCTTTTTTTGCATTTACTCTACATGGCCTTGTCTCATTGTTCGATGTAGTAAAGTCATTGTAGTGTAATATGCAGCTATTATGTGTATTTAGTTTTTGAAAGTAGACAATCAAAGGAAAGATCTGTACAGATAAAAGTCTCAATTACAAGCTGGAATTTATGATTACATTGAAAAATTCACAAATTGATAACCAATCAGATCAGATCTGTATTTCAAAATGACAATGTAGAATGTTGAAAATCTGCTCATCTTGAAATCAGTATTAACTTTTTGTCACATTTGTGACAGAAGTCACAGCCGTGTGCCATAACTAATGAAACCAAAAAATAAAAAGGAGAACAAAGTTTTGCCCAATCAAACAAGATTTTGTCCTGATGTGAGTTTTCCTCAACTTTTTTGTGTAGACCCTATAATTCTTGAAATCAAACTGAAATTTATAATTATTAAAATATAATTTCAGGTCTAATTAAATCTTTTAAAAAGATATTTTAAATAAACAACATAACAAAATGTATATATATGTTGATGAAAGAGACCATGTTTGAACTTCTGTTATCTCCCTTACCTCAGGGAAGCTAATCTGGCAGTCAGAGAAGAATGGGATTACTGATGATTGACATTCTATTCATTAGGTGTACCTGGTTTCAACTAGTTTTCATTAAAAATACACACACAAAAAAAGAGAGAAAGCATTTTATCTACATGTATTTATTGTAGTTTTAGTAAACTTGTAATCAGTATACACTATGCTAAATTTCATGGGCTGTGACAATGCTTAGACTCAGGCGATCTAATAATCTTATCTCCCACTTCCACACCTTGTTTGTTCAGTTCTTTGTGGGGCTGCAAAGAGATTTTATTATTTTTTAAAATTTATATTCTATATCCAAGACCAGATATTTTTCTGCCTGCTTTTACAAAAAACAAATTGAGCATTTGATGTTGCATTTAAAATGAGCAGCATAGGCCTACCTCTTGAGTGGATTTTAGTGGATATATAGTTTGACATGTAGTGTGTCATTTTCTATGCAACAGAGATGCCTTTTATTTTTCCTCAGATATGACATTGTGATTCCTCTGTACTTTGTATTTTGTTTGATGTAATTAGAGCCTATCAAAGAGATTAATTGACAATACGGACTAATGCTTAACCAACAGTGAAAACAGTGATGGTTATGATGATTCCTAGTTTTTTTTCTTTTGTTGAACAATTATAGTACATGTATGTGTCAATATTCATATATATAAACTATATGTGATGTATTGCAGAGGTAAAATCCTACCACAACAGTTTTCCCTTTACAGCCCTTATAATGGAAACCATCATTACATGTAACAGAACTTCATGCGGGCTTTTGATGGACTTTAATCAAGGCAAGGCTAGTCATGGATGAAATTTGGAACATGAATACATGTGACTGAACTTACTTTGAAATGCACAAAATATGATCAGATGATTCAAATCAGACTAAGGGATGTAAGGATTTTATCTCAGCAAAATGTCATCTTCTGTACATATTGCAATATCTGTGCACACTGACAATCTAGAAGGCAAATGCATGTACAAGCACATGTTTTGTCCATTGCTCTTTCAGATTTCTGTTTATGTTTATACATGTATACCGGTAGATTGTGGTTTTATATCATGTTTATCGTTCACGGTTTGAACTTGAGTGACCCTTTTTTCCATTCAGCTGCTGTTATGATCTGAGTTTAAAAGTTGATTAACAAAAATAAAAAGAACAGGTATAAATATAAGACATGGTATTTCCAAGCATTGTTGTGATATAAATATAAATATCTAGTTTTGGTTCCTTTTTTTTCTTTTTTCAAACAATGCTGTGCTTAGCCCAGACGTTCTGTCTCTGTATCACTCCTTTACCTCTGTACAGTATTACAAGTATGAGATTTTACAAATAAACATGGTCCATGGGATGAACAGGTATAATCTTTGAGTTCATTTCATTCTTTTATTAATTACATTTTCAGCATGTGCCGCTCTCTCTGAGAAAAATGATACATTAAATACTACCTCAGCCACATCAGTCTACATGTACATTGTATTTCTTTTAACAGGTCTGAATATCCTAAAAACACAATTTTTATTACAAACCACTATACTTTTATTCCGAACGTGCTAAATTGTATGTCGTATGACTTTAATTGGCTTCCAGAGATTCTCTGATAAAAGTGAAGATCACTGAGAACAAGGAAATGGAAATACAATGTATTAACTATTATTCTCCTAGAAATGATAAGCATCATATGGCTGACAAGAATATCATGGTTGGATATATCACATTTGTTTGTGTTAGGATTTAACAGTACATCAGCATGATCATGGATGTCAAAGCTACATGTATATTGTGCCTGGCAAAGGTGAAGCCTAAATCATATACATTGTAATTATCAGAAGTGTGCTTTTGCAGACTTACATCATTATAAAGTCAATGTAAGCACTACATTTACAAAACCACAATTAATGAGTATTATGAAATGTACATGTATATGTGATGAGTAAATGACTGTTGTGTCTGCTCCATGATTCTTGCTGCCAAGTCAAGTGTTTTTTTGTTCTTTTTCCTAAGTACAATGGAGTAAACAGAACATTGGAACCCAACATCCAGATCAGGGGTTCCCAGCCAGTGGGTCACATCGAAAGGAGGTCACAAAGCCTTGGCAAGGGAATCACAGTCTTACTATGACAATGAATGGGTTGGGATAAACTACATGTAATTTTAACTCATCACTTACATTTTTTATGCTCTTGAATACTTTTTAAGCAATTTTTGTTTCAGTGTTTCTTTTCCTTCCATTATTGACAATAAAATGTAAATATGATGCTGATACTATAGTAGGAGGGTTGCATGGGTTTCAAGCCTTTGGGTGGAGGGTTGTGAGTGCAAAAATGTTGGGAACCACTGATCCAGATGAAATGTGTGGATTTCTACAGTAGTAACAACTACTTCACTTGACCTCCTTGCACTGCAGATTTCTGATTTGATTTACTTTTACAAGGAATGAAGAATGATTTCCATAGTGAGTACATTTTGCTTTGTGTGTCATCTTAGAAAACATACAACATGTAAATGAATTGGAAATGAATGAGTTGTTATAAATAGATCAAAGAGAAGGAAGTCCCACAGTTTAGGAATGCAAATATAGAGCGCATTCACTGTCAATAAACTAGTTGTTTTTTTTTTAATTATAATTTTGATGGTTCAGTGTGAGATTCTGCCACATATGTACACCAACAGAAAAAAAGCAGCAAATGGCAAAGTATAACACTTAAGGCATTAATATAATTATCCATTTCATGTTTTTTCTTTTAGATGCAATGTGCCATAAAATTACTGGAGAAAAAGTGACACTTAGTAATGTTTGTATAGTCTGAGAGTGAGACTCTCTAAACCTGCCTTTCACAAATCTTTCTGACGGCTTATTGAATAGGATCGCTACACTCTGTAAAACTGCTTGCAATTTGTTTAATAATCAGCTGTGAGTACTGTGTCAATTCTTTGAATGGTGAATAACATTCATAATGTAATGCAGCTTAATCCTTTTTCACCATTATTGGAAGTTTCTATTGAACTATCTGAGCAATACAAACAAACAAAGAAATGCGTGAAAATAAATCTATAACACACCAACCACTGTCAAATGAAAGA
>JBCAUA010662001.1:0-15665 GCA_038406235.1 Peronia verruculata
GCAGAACCCGCGTTTCGATCCCGGCCTGTTTTGCTCCATGAGCAGACGCCATACCGATTGAGCCACTGCGTCCCCCCGAGAGAACAGGTAGGACTCAGAAATGGATTTTTATACCCCAGATCAATTCACAGACAAAATCAAGTAAATGAAAATTTACAACTCTGAAACAGTGAAAAGAATGTACATTATTCTGCTGTTCATTTATATTTTCGGGCCATTACTTTGGAGAGAGTGAATGTATCGAAGCATAAAATTGTTTGACAATATTATTGAAATGTCACAGAATCATGTATCAGCAAGAACATAGCCTAATACCATAATGGATGTTCATATGTGTCATATCAGGCATCTGAATTCAAAGAGGGGCAAAACACGAATTTTCAAAATCATCTAAATTATTTATGGCTGCCATAAAGGCAGTATCGTCTAAATTGGTAGAAGTCATCTATAGCATTATTAATGAAGTAATGAATAACACAGGAGACTTGTGCTTTGCAGGCTATTGCTTAAATATAAGGATACAAAATAAATAAATAAAATAAATGATGCAATACCTGACTGTCCTAAATATAGTAAAAGCAGTGAAATCAGTCTGAATAATGTGAAAAAAAAAAAAGTCTAATTTACAGAAAATTTGGCTTCTGAGAAATCTATGAAGATGGAGAATTGAGTTACAGGAATAATGATGCAGTGTATCCCAGTCAACTGGCAAAAGACATGAGGGCACAACATGGCAAAGACAGTCAGAAAACAGAATCATAGTTCATGCATTATAAAGAAATCAGCTTGGAATAGAATGGAAAAGGGGAGAGAGAAATTCTAAGGATAAAGAAAGTGAAGAGAGGGGGGGGGGGATAAAAAGAAAACCATGGCCAGTCAACTGTTAGTAGTATTTCTGGAGATAATTAGAATCTGTCACATTACACACATTTTGAGACTGAATCGAAAAAGTCCAAATGGAATAAAGGGAAAAAAAACAACAAAACAAAACAAAACAACAACAACAACAAAATCATACGGTGTCGAGCTGGAGCAACTACATTAGCATGTGACCTCGGAAAAAAGTTCCAATCACGAGATAAATTCTCTCGAAATAGAATTCTTTTTCTCGTTTGTTTTTCTTAAGCCTTTCAATCCTAGGAAAGTAGGATTGTCTCAGTTTTCAGAAGTTTGCCAATTTTTTTCTGAGAAATTTTGTGGGTACAGTAGAAATTTGGAATTTGGAAACTTTGCCCGGACAGCGGCACTCAGCCTACTCTTCTATCGATTTTGAACTGCCAAGGGTTCTTTAACATGCTAATGTACACACAGGACCTCCGAAATATATTTGCCTTTATCCGAGAAGGCTAGACATCCAGCCTCCTTGCCCACAGAAACAAGAGGACCATTGAGTCACTGAAAAATATGCGGGTTTTTGATCTTCGTGTCCTTCCATCCCCAGATACAGAACCAACGAGTCGATCCCGGCCTGTTTTCTCTATGAACAGACGCCAAACCTCTCAGCCACTGCGCCCCCCTTTTCATCCTTCGACTTTATGTGCAAGTAGCACGGGTCCGTGCCAATAGTAGGAACCTGATTTCAAAATGGCGTCTAAAGTATATTGGATCCTCTCGGGTCCACGGTTACTAAGGATTTACAGACAGGAAAATTCTGGGGTAAAAAAAAAAAAATAATCGTCAGTACGACCTGATACAGCTAACAAACTTGAATAATCTCATAGAAATAGATCATACTATAGCTATAGCATAGCCATAGCCCATCAACTTCAAGTCCAAGAAGTGAAGCTATGTTGATAGATCCAGATCTCTAGATCTAGATCTAGATCTAGATCTATAATTAGATAATAATAATGTCGGGATCTGATTCACTGTTGATAACCAATGCTAATTGTAGAGATCCTGCATAGGTTCACTTGAGATAGATCTAGCTTAATAGATCTAGGCCTAGATTCTAGTTCTACTTCTGCTTTGTAAGTAAGGATTTGTTTTCCCCAGAAACTGACAGTCATTTAGTAGGGTTACAGGCTTTTAGTAAAAATAAAATGGGAAATTCCCAATATGACCTAAGATTAATGTGTTTTGCACAGGTGTAGATCTAGACATCATTTCTTGAGCTAGTGATGTCAATCTGTATTACCTACCTTGAAACTTTGCAAATCCAAGACTATAACATTAACAGGCCTGAAATTTAGCAAGCCAGGCTAAGGAGCCAGCTGGGCTCCTCCTGGGAAGTTGAGGTTGCCAGAAAATGTCTTAGGTTGCCAGACCCTTTGATCGAAAATGCAGTTCTATTTTAAATTGTCTTACTATTGCTAATAAACAATACTTTCAAAAACAACACTGTTTCTCCTGATTATTTCTAGAAAACAACTTTATTCTCTGTTTTTATTGATATACCGCCCAGGTATATCATAACAGTAATATACTGAAAGTATTTGACTAGATAAAAGTGTTATAACAAGATTTGTCTCTGTTATGCATTTGAAGCACAAAGATCAGCATCATCGTTTTCCTCACTGTTCAAAAAGCTGAAGCAGCGTGGGTCTGCCATCTTCAGGCCAACAACGTCATCATCATCTAACCCAGCACCAAGACTTTCCAACAGATCTTCATCATCACTGTCTTCGTCTCCTTCTCCCTTATCAAACACCACATGGTTCCCGAATGACGTTTGCAGCCTGTCGTGTGTCAACATGTGATAAGGTCTATAAAAAAGCACGCTTCTCAGAACCCAGCTACCGGTAGTGCTGTTAAGCGAAGAGGGTCGCTCACTATGATACTCAGAGTGAATCGGTCCGTTACTATTGGCTCTCAACAAAAGACTGTTTGACATCTTGTAATTCTTCTTGGGGAGAATTTCGGGGCATAAGTGATTTGTGTTTGTAAATGATAATAATAAAATCCCAAACAGAGCCTCAGAGTGATCACCCACCTGGTGCCGCCCTGACGTCGAAAAACCCTTGACAGAACCCCAATGGCGCATCCCTCGCAGTTCACAGGTTCACGACCTTTTACCTTCCATAACTCAAAAAGTTACCTGTAAAACTAAACGAAACTTTTAACGAAATGAAGGTGCTTAATGCTTAAAGAGGGTTGCGTCGTTTGATTGTGGAGGAGGCGGGGTGGCGACGCGACACTCATGTCGTCCACCTGAGATAGATAATAGTTCCAGACATGCTCCACATCTGGGCCAAGATTTTAAAAATTTTAAAAATCTTTTTTATACTTAGAATTTAAAAATAAAAATTAAAATACAACTGTACAAAATCTCTGCCACTGGCGGTAATTTTTAGGTCGTCAGCCAGGCGAATGGTGCCGTAAATCGAGTTCGCCAGACAACATTTTTAGGGGCCATTGGCGAGTTGGCGAGCGTTAAATCTCAGGCCTGCTATAATAATATTCTAAATGCATATCTATTTATTTGGGGAAAATTTAAAAAAAAAAAAAAAAAAAATCTCGATCTTTATCTGTCCATACACTATGAATCAGCAACAAAATCCACAATAGGCTAATGAACTTGAAAACAACTGAATGCATCCATAAATTTTGCACACAGCATTTGTTGTATTCTGAAGATCTCGTGAGCTCAGTTCTTTGTTGTCCTATCTCCATTTTGGGCGATTTGGAGATGTATGTGTCTTGTGAAAAAAGGATAGTAATTCTACCATATACTGTAGTCATTTCACCGATCATTTGCCCAAACAGGTATATTTTGAAAATTATTTTGTCCTATCTCCTGTGTACAAAAGCTAAACACAACTCATCAGTTTTCTCAAAATGTGAAAAATGGAGATAGGGCAACAGAGAACTGAGCCCACAATCTGTTTCTACTTACAGTATTTACATAAAGCTGAAATTTCTTATTATCTTTGATCTTATTGTAAATAATATGTAATAATAATTGAATAATGAACTCCCGAGGGTGCTGGATCCAAATTGTGGATTCGATAGTATATGACATATTCAAAACTTGTTTTCTGAATCTGAGTAACATTCAGTTTTTAACGAAAATAATGGAGGTGTACTGCCAACTTTTAAGTCGCAGGGCCATTATTTAACAAAATCTCCCATGGAGGCCATGGGTTCTCTTCTAGTATACTGTTAAAGCATTACCCCAGATAATGTTGAATGCACATGTGACAATGATTTTCATGTGGGAAGAGATGTGGTAACCTAACTGCTGTGACAATAAGCTGTCATCTGTATGACAGAGAGGTGAATAGATAGCAACCCCTGTATGACAAACAGGCAAACCTATACCCCCACCTCTGCATGACAAAAGGGTGAATAAGTGAGATAATCTATTGATCAATTTGGCCCTTTGTCATGCAGAGAAGGTAAGAGTTTGCCTTTCTGTCTACAGAGCTTATAACTTATTCACCGCTTTGTCATATAGCCAACAAAAGGTAACTTACTGTTTTGACATCTTAATGCTACCTCACCTGAAAATAAATATCATTTGTTATTATTATATATGTGTAGTTGTTCAATCTAATTATAATAGGACTATCATGGTTTTAAGTGCCTGCCTAATATGATGAGAAGTATAACTATCTTGACTTTAACTTCCCAAGTGCCTGTCTAGTTTGATGAGCAGTATTTTTGAGTAGAAATTTGCAAATTTACCTGGACAGTGGAGTCTCCACCTATTCCTCATTGAATTTTTATTTGCCAAAGGGTATTTTAACATGCGTGACATGCACACCAGACCTCCAAAATCTGAGAGGCAAGGCATTTTATCACTTGATGGCACATCACATCATGACACTTATAAATCAATATATTTTTTTTTTCTTACTTTCAAGAGAAAATGAGATGCCCGGTACAAATGAAATAAATTTGATCCACTTGTGAATAAGAAAAGGGAAAACATGACAAAAGCATATATGTAATCCAGTGACTCATGACTTCAACATTCCTCAGCTACACCCTTTTTGACATAGACAGGTCCAAGCATTTTCTTTTGGATAAATGATCAGCAATGGGAGTGGTCCATGTGATGTTGATATATAATTAAACATCCTCATGAAATTAACATTTAAGAATCTACCTCTATGTCATCAGCTAATATCTGGTTCCATGATTCTGAAGAAGGATAAACAGCAAGTTAACAAATAATCTGTATGTCAATAAAAAGGCACAATAAAAGCTTGTATTGTATTATTGCCTAGCTTTTATTGAGTCATCGTTCACAATGAATACAGCCTTTAAGGGTGTAGTTTAAAATTTCCATATTGAAACATTATTCATAATACTGACTGTAAAACTGACTAAGTTTTCAGGTGCAAAGAGGAATTGTTGTACGCACTTTCAATACAACACAGCCATGAATGGGTATAAATTATGATGATGATGTTGATGCAGTATTATCTTATTTCTGTATTCATTAATCATTTTGAAGCGAATCTATTGATAATTTTTGTGTTTGTGTAGATGTTAATTGTTATTCATTTAAATTTTGATTTAATTTGCTTTCTATCTGACTATTATCATTATATTTCCACAGGGTCATGATTATGTACCCAGTATGTTGGAGTCTTTACCTGACAAAGTCATTCAAACGGTAAATGAAAGTTTTATTTACCAAATCTCAAGATTATAAATTATTTAGGTTTTTTTTTGTGGTGGACAGATATTTTCTATTTTGCACTTACTTTTTATGTTTGGATTTGTTATTAAAGAACAAGCAGAAATGATATCCAGATATTGTCTTTGATATTATCAGTCTTTTGATAATAGATAATACTGCAAATGCATGAAGGCAAACATACAATCCCTGAAGATTGGGCCAGAAAGATACAATTTCACAGTATTAAGCAAAAGGCTATTTTAGCCGACCGTTAACTTCTGAAGTTGAATTTTGTAGCCTCTTCCCATCCCATCTTGACAGCAAGTTTAGCAAAGAAGATCATAACTTATGGTAGTCGTACTACGATAGACTTTTACTTTTACCATATTTCCACAACCAAAATGCGAACATTTTCATGAACTTACCTTTGTATCTCTGTTTCAGTTTCATGCCGCCATGAGTATGTCATACTGGACATCACCAGTTCTTGGAATAATTCTCTACAGAAGAGGTTAGTGGATGCACTTAACTCACTGAGGACGGATTGTGTTTTGAGTTTGAATACACTGAAGACTGGTATTTTCAGAGGAATTTCAGAAATTAATATACACACAAATGACAATGCTAAACGAACACAGTCTGATAAAGAAAACAGAAATGGATTATGTCACATAGTTATTTTGTAAATTCTAATAATGTTTTAAAAAATGAGTCAGATTTCAGGTTTCTTGAGAGTTTGGGAATAATATTGAAAAATGTAGATCTAGCTGAGTTGTCCAATAGTTAGACAGCAATAGTGCTGTGAAGAAAAAAAAAAGTTTCTCTAGATGTAGAAACACTAGATATAGACAAGGAAGATGTTGGTGCTTTGCCTTTACCCTTCTTAAAAGTGGGTGGGTGGGGAGGGGGGGGGGGGAATAGTCGAGATAACCTAACCTTTTCCTCGTATTCAGCATGTTCAAATTAGAGGAAAACAGTAAAAAACAGTTGACTTTTTCATACAGTTGCCATGGCAGTGACGTCATCTGGGATTTTGACATCCCCAAATTGACTGATTTCAAAATCTATTTCCTTCGCCGAATTTCAACAAAACTTGATAAAACTTGATGAATACATTGTTTGACATAATATCTAAAAAGTTACATATTTTTATTATGTTCCATGCAATACAAAATTTTCTATAAATTTTTGAAAATACCATATAGCGAAAAATCAAATTTCGCCATTTTTTCAAACTAAAAACCCAATTTTTCTCTAAAACTTACAGACCGAATTTAACCCGCATACGTAACTTTTTGGACCTTGTGGTGACAATGATGCGTACGAGATTTGATTTGAATCGGTTTGGAAACAAAAAAGGAGATAGAAAAAAACTGTAAAAAAAACGGGTTTTGAGAAAAACGCGTTTAAAGTTTATTTTCCACCAAAAATTGACATGAACAGCTTTCTGTTTGGTTTTCAGACTCGAAACAGCCTTGTTTACATACTAGCCCTCTTTGTATGATGTCTACGTCTCTTGTTGTATTATTTGTGTGAGTTTAGTTGATTCTACATGATCATATGCCTCCAAAAGAAGGAAAACAACGGGGGTCGGCGCAGTAGGGAGGCCTTACCCCTGTCACAGGTCTTTATGACCTGCCTACCATCCAAGCACTATAGAATGGACATGGTCATCGATGTTTGTTGTTGTTGTTGTTGCTACTGCTGTTGTTGTTTTTGTTTTGTTTTGTAGATTTTGGATCTCGCCTCCCTTGTCCCTTAAAAGACTTACAAGTGTTCTACGTGACATGATTATCATCTGCTTAATAACAACAGTCGAATCCATGCATCGGATGGGAAGCCATGTGCAATTCAATGTAAAGACAGTGATTTTTTTTTTTTTCTTTTCTTTTTGTTCCTTTTTTTTTGTTTTCTTTTTTCTTTTTGTTTTGTTTTTATTTATAGTCAATACTGAAGTACTCACAAAACCCCTTTTAAACTAGATATAAATCCAATAGCAGTTTATTTAAATAGTTTTTCAGGAACACCCAGATTTCTTTATATACCAAAATCTCTATATAAACTACATTATAAATTAGTAGTACATTATGAAGCCTCCTGCATTTTGTTATCTCTGATATCAGCATCTCATAATTCTGTTGTTTTTGTTATTGCTGTTTGTTTGATGTGCGAAAACTGCAGTCTGCACTCCTCTGTACAATTTTGACATACCAACGCAGCATGTTATTTACCATTATATCCTGTGTGTGTGAATATAAGGTGCGTAATATAAGGTTGACGTTTTGTAGACACAAAGGAAGGAATTTTCATTTAGGAATCTCACTCTTATACCTCATCCTTATAACTGCAATGTCATAACAGGATTTCATAAACGATTATTTTTTTGTTGTTGTTGTTGTTGTTGATGTTTGTTTGTTTTGTTTTCCTTTATTATTAGTTTTTCTTTTTTGTTCTTTTGTTTTATCAAATAAAATTTACCGTGGTATGGAGGACTCCGAAAAAAACATAATATATGATTCATATTAAGATAAGAGTGTCCGGACAATGACTAAAAATCTCCTACTCAAAAAGCCATCCAAATGCACTTGAGGTCCATGCGATCAGGCACCCCCAATGAGAACACCCATCTGCTTTCACCATGATTTTCCATTTCCCATTGTAGCAGGTCACAACAGTGGATTCGGGGTCCATAATGATGTCAACAATAAATGTAGGTTATCAACGCAAACAGCACCTCATAGAGAAAGTAAAAAGGAGATGGAGTGGGGGTGTGGGTTATAGTAGTGTCACAGTTGGAAAGGGGGAGGAAAGAAAATAAAAATAATATGTTGCAGTCAAGATTTAATATTTATTTGAATCACGTCGTAAGCGGCAAACTTTAATATATTCCTTAAGTGAGAAACAAAAAACATTCAATTGTGTGAATGATTACATTATGATAAAGAGCCAGTGATGCAAACGTACCTGTACCGAGGCTTTTAACATTATGTTGAAAATAGTGTATTTAAACTTCTAGTTACCTCTACCATGTGTGACATTTTGGAGTATCGTTCCACCAGTAGGGTTCTGTACAATTGAGCTTAATTTATTTTTGGGTTCATTTATCTTACATTCCGTATTTTGCAAATTTTACTGGGTCAAACGTATGAAAGTGTATAATTGCGTTCCCAATTATAGGGTTTTTTGTTGTTGTTGTCGCTGTTGTTGTTGTTATTGTTGTTTTCACATTTCTCTATGGCAAAGGCATTTACTCTCAGTGAACCATTGCTTCTTGACTCCATTCCAGATTTCTAACTATTTCTAATACTTTTTTGTCTGTGGTGTCTTTCTAGTTTCTCTGTGCTCTTCAACAGAAATACCCATACATTCTACCTTGGCTTGGTCGTTTTTGTCTTGCTGGCTGTTGACGTGCTCAAAATAATTTATAGTAATCTCGGTTTCTACAATGTTCTTTCAGATTAAATAGCATCCAAAGAAATCACCATCAGCAAAGGAACTCACCTGTTAAAAGTGGTGAGTGCTTTGTTGCTCCTGGCTGAACGTCTTACGTCATAAAGAACCCCCTCCCTCCGCATCCCCCCAAAGAAAACTAAACATTCTTCACTTACATGTACATCTAAATTAGTAAGACATTTATGTGAAGTCTAATCACCTGAAAGACTTGACATATTGTGTTTATTTGTTGAATTTAAAATTTGTCTAAAATTGATAGATTTGGGATTCTTTAAAAAATAATATTTAATGTATTCGGTCATTTACTGATTTGTAAACAAAATGTATTTAATCATGTATTCATTTAATTATTTGTCTTCGGAATTTTCTAGGCGTTCTAGCAGTATCTTGATCTCATTGCTCATAGAGAAAAATGTTCATTTACAAAATAATTTAAAATATTCCTAATCAGATATTTACTTTCGTTTTTAAAATATGAAATCCCAATAAAGTTTGTCTAGCGTATTGTGTTTGATATATTCTTTGCATTGAATTTCTATTTAAATTTCACACCTTAAAATATCTGATTATTTTCCAAAATGTAGATATCAGAACATTGTCTTGGTCTCCATGTTATTGTATTTAAATCGAGGTTTACTTTTCACACTCTTCTTTGAATTTTTTTTTTAATATCAATTCTTTATCTCCCCTCCTTTTTTTTTTTTTTTTTCCTCCTCCAATGTTCTCAGTATAAAAGGGTATTTCAAATATGACTAATGAAACGCTTCCACCGCGACTGAAAATTCGTCCGATTGATCTAAAAGCTGTATGGATACTCGATTACATTTATGTACCTATCATGGCAATTTTTGGAATCACGGGGAACCTGGCCAGCATGATTGTCCTCTCTCGCCAAGGATTCAAGAAAGTTTCCAACATCTTTCTCATGGCTTTGACTATATCAGATTTGATATTTCTTATTAGTGCCATGAACATTAGTGTTTACATTTACAATCGTGAGTTGGCATTTTTATTCTCTGAACCTATCAATGAAATGTTGTTTTACATTGCGTTGACTATGTCCTTCTTAGAATTTTGCTGTTCTTTCTTTTCATTCTCTATACCAGTTTTCATAACGTTGGAGAGGCTTCTTGCAGTGTTTTTACCTCTGAAGTTTCACTTAATTCTGACTCGAGGCCGTGTTATGGTTCTCTTGATAGCCACGTTACTTTTTTGGTGTGCCTTTGTAGGTTATTCCATTAGTTACAGTGAAATAGATCATGATTATGACAACGGAACATTATACAGTGTGATTAGAAGTAGTCCAAAATTAGAACAGGATAAGCAAAGTGGGGTTTATCAAATCCTTCAGCATTTTACCAATGAGATGTCGGGATGGGTTCCTCTATCTTTTGTCACTTTCGGATGCCTAATCCTAGGAATTAAAATAAAATTCATGTCAATAAAACGTAGGGAAATGACCTCTGTGACAAAGAAATCGGATGATATTAAGAATAACCAACCAATATCTCGGACAACCGTAACTTTATTGACAATCTGCACACTGTATCTAATGTTTGGTGGATCCATCAACATATTTGTCACTCTTTGTACTAGCAATCTCTATCAAAACACATATTTATGCGTTTTCCATCGAAACACAGTTCAGGCAGCCATCCTCTGTATCAGTAGTTCATGCAACTGTATCTTATATATTGGAGTCAATAAGAAGTTTAGACAAGATTATAAATATCTCATTAGAGGTATCTTAAAATGTCGCAATCAGTGAGTCTGTTTTCAGTGAGTACATGTGACTTTATAGGTCAAAGAAAATGTCAGTGATGAGTGATAATTTTGACCTGAACATGTTTGTTTTCCATTCCACATTATTGTAAATTTGCCGAGTGAAAAAAAAAAAACATTAGCAACAGTGCATATATATAATTTATTGTCTACGTATATCTGTCTGATCACACGTCAGCCTGTGCCTGTCTGTCTGTCTGTCTGTATGTATGTATGTATGTATGTATGTATGTATGTATGTATGTATGTATGTATGTATGTATGTATGTATGTATGCATATATGTATGTATGTATGTATGTATGTATGTATGTATGTATGTTTATATGTATGTATGTATGTATGTATGTATGTATAGAGCATAGAGCATCCTTTCCTGATACAACGACTGCTCGAAAGTGGATATCCTGAAACTTGTACAGACCTTACCAAAGATATATACACCAATTCCACATTTGAAATAAATACAGCCAATGGGGCAACCAATGCAATTCAAAGAAATAAAGGTGTAATTCAAGGATGCCCATGGTCAGTTATTGTTTTCGAACAAGGGATCGACATATGGTTGAGCTGGATCTATCAGCCATACATTGATCAGGGGCTCGAGAGAAACAAATCTGAATCCCATTCAGGGATATGTGAACAATGTCACCTTCTGCGCTCTTGACGAGCAAGAAATAAAACTGATGACCACGAAAACAGAGTTGTTTATGGAAACGGCACGGCTTGAGGTAAAGCACCGTAAATGCCCAATATTGCACGGAAGACGAACTGGACACAACTGGAAGAAGAGTAACGGAACGAATCAAGAACTCTCTATTCAACAAGCGCCGCTACCATTGTACGGCCGAAACCAATCATATATCTACCTCGTACACGAAATAAACATATCAAACAGTAGCAACGAACCTCAGGTAGACGTGCTTCTAGCCTATTTCGATAAAAACATGAAAAATATCGACGCCTCTCTTTTACCAATGTCCGCTAAGTTACAAGCAATTACAGCTATAGCTCTATCAAAACTAAATTTTTACTTCTGAAATTTAATGTTTACGGAAAAAAAGCTTAATCCACATGGAGGACTCCATAACAAACTACGTCAGGAATTGGTTGCGACTCAACCAGGGCATACTATTTTTTACTCCGAAACAAAGTGGAGGACTAGGCGTAACAAACCCAAAATACATCTATTACTCGAAGTGTATGGCTTTTAACATATCGCTCCTAAATAGTGATGATTGAATGATTGTGAGAAAGACTGCCAGAAAGTCGTTACTTCTCCACATGACCAAGAGAAAGGCCATTTTAACGGACACTTCCCAACAGTTCGCTGGATATCTGACAGATGAAAAAGGCCAAATAATTAAATAGTCTAAAGTCAACTGGGCCAGGTCGCAGTAGGTCTTACCGAGTGAGCTGTGTGCCAGAAACAAAATCCAACTGCATCTCAGGGGAGATCAATACGTTTACTGCATGATCATCGGCAACGACATATCCTTAACGTTTAAGAACCACAAAAAGTTTTACATCGCCTTCAAAGAAAGATACCAGGAAAAATATGAAGAAGAGCTCATGACCAAATTATCACAAGGCCGAATCGTCCGGAAGGAAAAGAGATAGACCTT
Organism: Peronia verruculata; assembly: GCA_038406235.1. NCBI lineage: Eukaryota > Metazoa > Mollusca > Gastropoda > Systellommatophora > Onchidiidae > Peronia > Peronia verruculata. Next base: position 12,429 of record JBCAUA010662001.1, read on the forward strand.
ACAATCTCACATTCATGTCTTACAAATCACAATTTAGGCGATCAACTCCGCTCATATACCACTCGAGGACGACAACAACTACTCGAAGTAGAAAGTTTAATGGCACTGTACTATCCTACTACATACACAAAGCCGTGCACGCTATGTAACCACCCATCAGAGACGGCATTCCAATGCACTGAACGGCTGCACGAAATTTCAGCGGAATGTACCAGCAACGACACAACAACATCGTGACTATCGTTGAAAGAAAAATCCGTGCCTTCAATCAAAGCAGCATCGTGGTGAAGGATATACCACTGAAGCCAGCACTGTTTCAAACAACAACAGAAACATTTAACACCAGAAACCGACGACCAGACATCGCAGTCATAGACAATATTAATAAAACAGTTAAATTAATTCAAATAACAATACTATTCGATTGCCACGTGGTTAAATGTTATAGAAATAAGTTCGAAAAGTATATGCCACTATCTTTAGAAATAAACAACATTGGCTACATTAAAAGAAACCATTTATTTGAAAACTCTATGCTCGTTTAGTAGTGCATATTATGCTGGTAAAGAGGGCTTGTTTTGTAGGTCATACATGCCTAGCAGACGATGCACAACTAACTATCGGACTTCTTGAAGGCCACGGTTGGTGCATAGGAAAGGAAGGCCCAAGATGGTAGATCTAGATCTAATTTGTGAGCTTAGATTATCGAACTACTCTTCTATATGAACAAAATTTGAAATTTTTCATGTATGTTTTTCATACAGATATAAAGAACCAGATTTTATTAGAACCAGATCTAGAAACTAGGTCTAGATATCTAGACTGAAGAAAAAAAATGACGCAAAAATTAGAGGTGAGGGCTATAACTGGAAGAGTTTAATTAAAATAAAATGAAAAAAAAAAACGTGCTTTTTAACGCAACAGAAGTGCTTCCGTAATAAGCTACAATCATAAAATGTAATGACATTGCATTTCAAGACATTCTTTCTGGTTCTTGCACAGTGATCACGAAGCAAAAGGAACAGCTTCCAAAGACTGAATGAAACACATTAATGATCACATCTCGCAGCGTTTGAAAATACATTTTGAATCAAAACTTTCATTTTTTAAGGTCATCGAAAACATTTCATTACTCCTGACATTTCGCAGCTTAAAATAAAAAATTGCATTAAAGCTCTTCCTTTCCAAGTTCTCAGAAAAAAATTGCATTAATGATCACTTTTTGTGACATGGGAAATATTTAATATAGCTTCTATTTTTATAGTCATCGGAAAAATCGCATTAATGTCCACTTTTCGAAACTCGCGAGAAACGTGTCAAAGATCTTATTTTTATGATTTGAAAAAAAAAATTATATTAATGATCACATCTCGCAGTGTTAAAAAAATGAATTAAAGCTTCTACTTTTATAATCATCGCGAAAAGTTCATGACTGGTGACAACTCGCATTTTGAACACACACACACACACAAAAGAAAATGTATTAAAACTCTTCCTTTCCAAGTTGGCCAAAAAAAAAAAAAAAATGATCTCAGCTCAGAGTGCCGAAAAACATTGAATGAAAGCTTTTATTTTTATAGACATGGGAAAAATTCGCATTAAGGCCCACATTTCGCAACTATTAAGAAACTTTGTATCAAAGGACTCGTTTTTACAATTTGTCAAAAAACTTGCATTAATGACCACATGTCGCAGGGTTTAGAAATTTTGAATTAAAGCTTTTGTTTTGATAATCATCGGAAAACCTTTCATGAATGGTGACATTTCGCAACTTGAATGAAAAATTGTATTAAACCTCATACTTTTAACAATTGTCAGAAAAAGAGCAATTATATGGTTACATTTTGCAACTTGTTAGAAAGACAAAGTTGGTGCTCTCTCATTAAGGGGGTGGGGGAAGCGGGTTCTGAAATTGGGTGTTTGCTCAAAATAATATATTTGATTTTGGGTTTATGTTTTCTTTTAAAAGTGCGGCCTCTGCTGAATGTAAAAATGGTATCAAAAAGTTGATATGTCCATTCTAAGGTGTCGGGAGGGTGGTCAAGCAAAGGTTGACCTTCCACTCAGCCATACAGGCTGATACTCATTTGGGGCTCTTTATTCAGTGATAGATCATCACTATTTCACCGGGTACGGTCAAATTGGGTAGAAGAGACTTGATTATGATCGCCTTCATCAATATCGGGAGCCCCAGTGCCAGGGGTGGACACTGACTGACCACCTAAGGCACTGACCACACCGAATATCAGTGAAAATGTTCACCTAGGCCTCTAAAATAGACTTCTGACGGCCTTATGAGGGTGAAATGTGCCGCGTTTCTGCTTTTTCAGAGTGTAATAATGGATTATCTATCACAGGAAGAATAGAAACGCTCTTGGTTTTGACCAAGGAAGACATGGTGGCCATATAGAGCTCTCTCTGGACCCTGAAATGACTCCACGGAAGCCCTTCCACTGATGGGGTAGGGAAGCACAAATCGAGGAAAAATGGGAGTAGGGGCACAGGAGAAGGCAAATAAAGGCATAGAAATCATAGTAGGTGAAACTAGTCTAGTAGGTGAAACAAAGATGTTTGGGGGTTGAAAGTCCGATCAAAAGCTCTTTACTGCTTTTTTTTTAGCGAAAAAAACTTTAAATGCGTTTTTCTCAAAATGCGTTTTTTTATCACTAATATGCTATCTATTTTTTTATTTATGGAGCAATTGCGCTGAAATTTGTCATAAATATAGATCAAAACAATATCTAAATTTTTGTCAGGAGGAATTTTTGCTATCATTTTAAATTTTTGAGAAATCTGAGATTTTAGGGTCAAATTTTCGAAAAATCGGTGACCTTTTTCACATACCAAATTTAAAAAATTATAGAAATAAAACTAAGAGTTTTATCAAAATTCTGTCCTGACATAATTTAGATATTGAATGGTGAAATATGTACACAAAATTACAAGCACTTCAGTTGAAAAATGTAGAAGCCTATTTATAGTAAAGTTACGTAATACTGAGAAGTAGAATCCAAGATGGCGGCCGTTGCTATGGCAACCATGAGTGATTTCGATTTTTTTTTTTATTGTTTTCCTCTAATCTGACCATGCCGAACTCGATGGTAATGGTTAAACTCATCTCCCCCCAGCGGTTTCCAAAATGACTTCCAGGATACCCCCCGTTATATCTAGGAACCACCAAGAGTCCTGAGATCTGAGAACTCTTGTGGGTCTGTAAGGTGAAATAATATTCTCTAA
>JBCAUA010662112.1:2125-15665 GCA_038406235.1 Peronia verruculata
GAAAGGGGAGGGACCCCCCCCCCCCCCCCCCCCCGAAAAATACCGAATTGACTACACGTCAGTCCAGCTCAGCGGATGTTCATAGGGTGGACTTGTGCTGGTCGACGGTCTAGTACATTAGCGTTAGGGAGGACCGTTTTGTGCTCGTCGGACCAACATGTTAGCATTAGGGTGGACGCGCTGGCCGAGGGTCCCAGCAGGTTAAGCCAGCGGAATTGTTTTATCATTCGGTATACTGTAGTGTCAGTCCGGGACCGGAGTATAGCCACGGTTTATTTGTTATTCTTATCTAACTTACATTCCTCATTTCTTCTTTCTCTTTCTTTTCTTCATCTTCTTCTCCGTCACCTTCCTTTTTTCTTTCTGTTTCTTTCTCCTCCCCCACCCATTGTCTTTTTTGCTTCTTTCCTTTTTATATTTTCCCTCCAACTCATGCAATCTCTTTGGTCCTTTCTGTTTGTCTTTCTTGATTTTGATTTTGTTTTAATTTGTTTCTATTTATGTTCGATACACTGTAGGTGAAAAATATAAAATGGTGGTAACTATAATATTATGATTAGATACTTAGTATTTCCAGGGAACTATTTGTGTTGTTTGTCTGTTTATACCACCCATCCATCTCTCATCCTTCCATCCATCCATCGACCTTCAATTCAATTATCCATCCATCCATCTCTATTAATCATCCATCCCTCCATCCATTGATCTATTCATCCATCTATCTATCCATCACCCATCCATCCACAGAAGCGCATACACACACACATATGTACATACACATACACACATCCAGACAGCACACAGCCGAAGGCAAACTTAAATAGGACAGAGATGCGGGAGTGTGGAGGGGGGGGGGGGGCAGTTGAGTCCACGAATGTTGTGTATACCTCCCTCTCCCTTCCCCAGTCTTTCCATTACCAAGATTTGCCCCTGCATGCTGCTACATGATGAACGTTCTGGTTATTACAATAGCTCTCTAAGTAATCACTATCCAGCCTTTTTCTATTTAGAAACATTAACAATCAAACTAACACTGCATTTGCTATACCCCCCGCACCCTCTTTCATCCACAAGTTACTAAGCATCTATAGCCCGCTTTTTGTATTCTACAATCAAACACTTTCTTTATTTCACAGCCATTCTTCTCATATACATGTAGTCTTCTCAAGTACACACTTTTGTTACAGTATTTGTTACACACGTAGTCCATTCTCCAACAGTCAATTTACTACTACTATTACTAGTTACTGTACACTTACTCTTTTCGTATATAATGCACTTAAACACTGAGTACTACTACTACTACTATACACAAGCACTAATTACTACACATCTCCTCCTTTCGTATATAATGAACTTAAACACGTTATTACACACTATTCATTCTGTGTATAATGCACTCAAACACATGTTCATACAGCTACTCTTTATGTATTTTCTGCACTCAAACACAATATTTTTACACACGTTCTTTATGTGATTATATAATGCACTCGAGCACTCAAAACCTACTTTTCAAGCACTCCGTTTACTCCACACTTAATCCAGTCCAGTCCAACACTTTACTGTGTATAATTACTGGGCCCTTACACCTGCTTTTTACATACATAATGCTCTCAAACAATCTACTGAATATACACTTTCTCTCTGTGTATATATACATTCGATTTATCGAATCTACTCCATAAAATATATAATGCATTCGAACATTCTAGTCACCTACACATCTAGCCATCAAAGAAGCCATTTACTTGACATCCACTATCTAAATAAATTGAACAGTACTCTTTCTACTACACATAAGTACTCTTTCTATTACACAAAGCTTCATATTTACTGACTTTATTCCGTTCTCTTGTCATGCCAGAACTTCGGAAAAAAAAACACACACAAAAAAACAACAACAGCAAACAGCTCTTTTCAAATGTTTATTGGGTGCACTGAAGAAGAAAGCAGTGGCATAGATCAAGCATATATAACACACCTCACAAAGAAATCAAGGGCTTGTCAATATTTTAGCACATCCAGTTATTGGTATCATTGTGAATTTTATTCATTTTCTCTTTCAATTAATGAAAAACAAAAACATTGTTCTACCTTAAGAAGAAGACGAGATATTTGCAATTAAAGACAATGGCGATGATCTGCTGCTGCAGCTGTGGTTAGTGAGAAAATCACCAATCACCTTTGTCAATCATTATAACTCCTCATTCAAGTCATGTTCATAAAGTATAGATTTTGGACTTGCAACTTGCAACTGAATATAATTCAGCAAAATTTAATTTAGCTCTAAAAGACTTTTTAAAATGATTGAAAATCATGATTTCTCTGGTCGACTAGTTTGACAAGCACCTGAGTTCATTGTGTCACCTCTAACATATTATGAAAAAATTGTAACTGAAGTAAAAAGGAAATAATAAAAGCAGTAACAAAACTCATAACTGTCCCTTTAAAAACATTCAGTCTTGTTAAGTGGATGTTTTTTTTTTTTGGTTTTCGAGTAATCTTTTTTTCAAAAGTGCACTTGCACTTGCAAAATCAGACTTGATTCTAATAGAAAAAAAAACTCAAAACTTTTAAGAATAAGTAGCACTTTACAATCATGGCTTCACACTACAACCATAATTTTCCTTACAAAAAAAATATCCATGCCATTAAACCCACAAAAACACTGATTATTTTTTTGTTTTTTTAAAATTGTCATCTGTTTTAAAAATTTCCTTTTGGCAAGAATCTCACACAATATTGGCTTTTTTTAATAGTTGAGAAACACAATCATGTAGAGTAGAAATCACAAGTTTACAAAGAGACAAAGACTACAGGAGCAAGTGCATATTTCACAATTTAAAAGTAATACATGTAGTAAAAATGTAATAGTAAAATATATATGAAAAGATGATCTTTCACTCTGACAGTCCGGTCAGTAATCACACATATTGTGCATATCATAATGCATATATAACAAGAGCATACCACAATGCAATGCATCATAATGCACATAAATTATAGCATGGCCACATCACTTTGCATTTACCAAAATGCAAATTTAACATGATAACAAAATGTATATATCACAATGCAACATGACTTGATTCACATCATACTAAACACTCCATTGTCCATAATTGGTCTAAAATTTCATATGTTGACAATTTCATCATAAATTATGGTGTCATGCCAGACACAAAGATACTGAACAAGATGTGTGAGGGAAAAACATATTCAGTTTTCCTCTTGCCATCTGACAAATTGGTCGCAATAACTAGATAATGAAGTTTTCAAAATTTTCAAGCAATGAATACAAAGGTGTTCTGTAGTTTTTTTTTTACAATTTATTTCACTTGTTCAAAAGGGAAGTAACCTGGCTCATCCAAAACAGTTCCTATCTATTCTGTAAAAATGCACAATGTTCACATTCTTTGCTATAAACTTCTCTGTGCCTCAAGAATCACTAACTGTGTTGAAGTGCATCGTCTTGCAACTAAAACTACTGCCAAGTCCATCACTAACTATCACAGTTCATGATCCTCCCTAGGAACATGGTTTTCAACCAAAACTTAATCCACTCTGGAGTCAAACTTTATCTTGTGACAATTTCACCAATTCATTCTATAATGACTAGTAGTAAAAGATATCCATTTGCCTCCAAACACCAACATGTAATGCAATTTTACCTAATGAGTTATTTCCATGTTTTGGAGTAAGAAAAGTTATGGAAGATAATAAAAATTCTTCTATACATTCTGAGCATAAATCTATGTTAAAACTTTACTATGTGCTCTGGCAGCATCAATGGATGATTACTTAACAGACTGATTCAAAATTTCCTTGTGATCACATGGTAATGATCAATGCTCTGTTTGTTTAGCACTGTGAGTTGTCACATGACAGAGACTCTTGCTCCTATGTTTATATACTGGAACATACTGCATGCGAATAATTCATACAACATCGGTCATTGTTATCAAGATAACAAGAATATCAAACAGGACATGAGGGTAGACTGATTAACTTTTGATACATCTCAACTAAAAAAAAAACAAGTCATTTCGTGCTTTTGTTCTTCATGCAATTTCAGCTATACTGTATGACTAAGCACTATTCTCATGGTGATCCTGAATAAGTCCATTCGGAAACATTAAACAGGCTATTGTCAGTCATAAGGGCATAAAATATATTAACACATGGGCGTTTTGAAGAAACACGATAAGGAAGTAACACAAGTAACACATCAATTTATGATATTGTTTCAACTCCGAGTTCATTTCAACATGTCTTATCAGTTTGTCTTCATACAAATATCAACAGAACAGCTTTAGCTATAGCATCATTTTTCTGTGAAAACTCCAACAGTCCTGCATGAGAAACTAAAAATAGCACATTAATCTTCCTCAACAGTATTACCATGGCGTCACTTCTGAGACCATTATAATTCTCATCATATGGCCAGACATGGGCTATTCTGGAAGCTTGGATTCTGAGGGAACAGAGGTTTTTCCATCTATGAGGCACAAGAAGTCCTAATATTTTATTTGAAATGTACACAAGGAAAATTTTTGAAAAAAAAAATATAGTTATCATATGGGTGGCATGGCTTTATCTACGATATGGACTGTACTGTCATTCTGCAGATAGCATGTCCAATTTGACGCTGCCCCAAACCAAGATAACCATTTTCTCTAAAAATGACAGAATTTTTTTTTTTCAGAATTATCAGTCAGCTGTTCCAAATTGAAAAAAGACCAAAAGGGGAACTTTTATGTTCTATTCAAAGCTTGTCAGAACCTCTTGTGCCTAACAGAGAAAAGTAATGAAATGTCATTCCAAACTGTAGATAGAAATAAGCAAAAACAGATTTTCTTCATGTCACCGTCTCTCTCTGTCTTTAAAAGTCCTATAGAGGACTTTTCATCAGAGCAGTCGGTGAACAAGTAACTAAAAAGTCTGTTTGTATTCTGATTCTACTGACATGATTTCAACATTCATCAAAACCTTTATCTTTGTTGTTGAACCAACAAAGTCCTCTTCCATAGCATCTCTTCTAATAGTCTGATGTCCTGACTCTGACATCTGAGAAAAAAGTTATAGATCGTCATGGTCATTCCACAAATGCCTAAGTCATTTTTTTCATGAATTGACGTTATGATGTTCATCAGATTTCCCATGTCTACCTGTGACCTGAGAGTTATTTTGTTTCGTTTGAGTTAATCCTACTTTTGAAGCTAAAACCCTTTTTTTGCCTAAATCATGTTGTTGTTATCTCTAAACATGGTTTCTATCGATCTTCTCAAAACAGTTCAAAATGATTTGGGCAAAAGTGGAATGATCGTGACGATATGTCTCTTCGTGTCATTATCAAATGTACAATTTTATCAATAGAAATATTCACTTCACATGTATCAACTTGACAACTGCTGGTGATAACAGCTGGAAAGCTCAGTTTTCAAGCAGCAGGAATGATCATTGTTTATCATACAACAGCTGTCTTATAACACTGAACACAACAGCAAACAATTGCTAATCATCTCAATCTGAAACACAGTGCAATAGCTTCAATAAAACTGATCAGGCTTCAAGTTTTCCTGAAAACTTTACCTAAAATTGTCAGACAAAATATTTTCATAAAATTTTACATACACTTGCTCAAACACAACTTTGCAAAAATTAAATAAAAATGGAAATAAATGAGAAAATAAACAAAAAAAAGGGGGGAGGGGAGGAGGAGAAGATGTCAACAAAGATGGATCTCATGAAACTGTAATGCACACAACAAATAATCACAATAAATGCTACAAACAATGAGTTACAAACATCAACATCTGGAAATTAAAAGCTATAAGCAAAAGCGCAAAAGGAAGAAAGCTACCTTAAAAAATCTCATTCACTGACAGTACATTAACACTAAATAAGCACAAATAACTTCTCGTCTCCTTTAGCTTCAGTATGGGACTGATGATGCTCAAAGCCCATCATATATAGGACATCGCCCCTCATGGCCACCACATTCCAAATGGAAGAGCATACAACCACAAGGGTAGCTGACAAATCTTCTCTGAGAATGGAGACCATTCCAATATCTCCCTGAAAAAAAAAAAAAAAAGAAAGAAATGAAAAATGTAGCCCTACATTGATCATATTCTGTAATTATTGCATCAACTCTTGGATTTGAGTTATGATCCAAAATAAATTCTGCCATTTTACACTGCTGCAAAGAAAAAAAAAACAGGAAACACTGCAACATTCTATCTAAAACAGACACATCATAATAATATGCATGTGATATTATGGTGAAATACTTTTCAACTGAAAAAAAAAATATCAAGATTCAATGGTTAATAAACTGTCACAGTTTCCATTGTTTTACCCTCTGTGAACACGACTCCTATTCCGCTTCAGTTGTAAACTAACATGAGCTGGCACATCTAGATTTCAAGGAAAAGTTAACAATTCTATCCCGAACTGGAACATGCAACAGTAAGGGAAATAGCCATTTTATTATAAAGTAAACGTGAGTTGTCACCCTTGTTCCAACTACAGAATATTCAATATTTAAGTCTTTTGAGAAATGTAAGGCAATCAGATTTTGGGGGGGTGCTGTGGCCATATGGTTTAGCATCTGCTTCAGGGTGAAAATAACTCACATCAGCAAGTTTGTGAGTTCGGACCAGGCTCGACTCTTGGATCCTCTCATTGGAGGATGGAAGGACATGAAGATAAAAAAAACCTGCATTTTTTTTCAGTGGCTCAACAGTTCCCTTCCGCTGAGTAGGGAAGCACAGCATCTAGCCTTATCGGATTGGGGCAAATATATATGTGTATGTCATGCATGCTAAAGAACCCTTGGAAGTTCAAAATTGATGAAAGGGTAGGCGGAGTGCTGCTGTCTGGGCAAAATTTCCTAATTCCAAATTTCTGTCCATAATAATTCTCACCAATATCAGGCAGCTACATAAAGCTGAGATAATCCTACTATCTCAGAATGGAAAGGCTTTAAAAAAAAAAAAATTAAATAGGCAGTCAGAGTGACTGTTCTTGCCTAAAGTGCATACAGGCATAGTAGGCCTACATCAAAGTAGTGCAGTTTATGCTTGATTCTGATAATGAAGAGGATACTGATTTGTTTTGATTTTGAGTGATAGATACATTCTAGATCTAGTGACAGTGAAATGGGCCAAGATTTAGATCTAGATCCAGTTTAGGTGATTATTTCCTTTTTCTATACTTTTCACCGGAGAAAACCTAAGCAGAACATTAAACAGCACACAAAAATATAATAACAGCAAGTTACAATATTCATTTACAGGTAATAAGGAGAATAAATTTTGACAGTAGGTCAAATGATGTATTTTAAATAATTTTTCTCCTAAAGTACCTAAATTCCTATATTTACCCCCCCACAAAAAAAAAAATGTTCAGCACAGGAGGGGAGACAAGAAAATTTTGCTCATCACTGAATGAGTTAACAAACTTCATAACAGGACTTTTACAGACAGTCTTTAATCCTAAAGATATTATAATATATTTCTGCAGAACATTACAGCACACATCCTCATAACATTTTTAACAATTATTATTATGAATTCTGATCATGAGATTTTCAGAGTTACAAAAATAATAGTGTGTTTTGTAAAAGCTATAGAAAAATAAATTTCCCTTACTCTGGGCTCTCTCATGGCTGATGTCAATATCTCTGTCTGAAGCGTGGATATTAATGTCCCCTTCCTCTGGGTAGTACCCTGTCTCTTGGAAGACTAAACTTGGTGCGGGCTGTGCATCATTTTGGTGACCAGCAATCTTGGAAAATGAAATAAATGCCAGGAGTGAAAAAAAGGGGAAATGTATAACTGTATCAACCAAACTCTACTTTAGCAAGTATAACACACATGACTGCATTCTGGTACATCAAAAACGTGTCATCATCACTGAATAAATTTGCCTTTGCATTTTAATAACATATAGTCGCAAAATTTAACTTTTGCATACATGACCTTGTTATATCATTTTGTATGATATGTTCCAGGAACTAATTTTCTTTCTATTTTTAACCCTCAAAAGCTCAGTGTGGCAACAGGGAAGCAGATATTTCATATTATATTGGTGGGACCCCTTAAACTATTGTAGGCAACTTAAGAAATATATCTATGTAGCCATGGCACAATGACATGGTATCTATTTTCCAAGTAAAAGCACCATGCCTGATATACATACATACCCTATAAATCCTAATCATGAGCAACAAGAACAACATTAGCAGTTGAACTGGTGCGTGCATTTTACGCTGGCCATTGAAAATAGTGTTTAAGATGAAAAGAGCAGAAAACTAATACTACTAATGTCAGGTGTTACTACAATCAATTTAGTCTAAAAATACAGAAAAATTAAATCAGTTATGAAAATAGCCTGTGCAGGCATTTATAAATATTTGATGGAATCATTGCTAACCAGAGGCTCAGGAGATTTCTAGAGGATACACCATCTTTGTTGAATCAGTAAGGTGAATTAAATATGTCCTTAATTAATTTGGCTTTGATCTATGTAGGGAAGGAAACAACTGAATTTTGTTCTTTTCACATAACCTAAGCAAGTACAAAATTTATCAACATTTAAAAAACAAAAAAGACTGATATAAAATGAGCTCCACTTGTATGTAAAATTTCACTGATGCACACTTCCTTATAAAATCTCCAGGTTTATCATAAAATTTGGGCCTTTTTTTAAAAAAAACAAAAAACATTACAATACATGAGGAAATAATTACACTTTTTGACAATGACCACTATGCAGTCACTATAGCTGACTACAGCTGGTTTTGAAGTGCAAACACTGATATGAAAGAAAATTACTAACGTATCATTCTGTAAGTTGCAGCTTGCACTAGGGGATCACCATTTCATTTTTACTCACAGTTGTTTATAGGGTGAAGGCTGATGGATTGTTTCAAGCGATTTAAATTTCCACACAAATCCATGCAACACTTTTTTAATATTGCAGTTTCTCACAAGAAAGAAAAGAAAATCAGGACAGTCTGGATGATGATTAATGACATCTAGATATACATGTATTTAACTGAATGGAAAGGTCCAGAAACAGTAAAAAAGCAGAGTCTTTACCCCCCCGCTCCCAACAAAAAAGCACTGATGAACAATTTCAATACCTCGGTATTGCCAGCGGCACCTCTCACTTCAGGCAGTTCAGATGGTGCAAGGACAAGTGATTCGCTTGAAATTTCAGGTGCTGTTGCTAACCCCTCTGTTCTAGGATAGCCAGAATCTGTGGTATTCGTTATTGCTATTCCTTCACCATTTCTGGTCAAAACCTCTGGCAGAGCTGTGTCAATTGGCCTTTCTGTCCCAACATCTTGATTTTCATTAGGCGACAGTTCCATCCCGTTTCTTAACAGCCTTCTTTCTCATCCCTCCCAGCAACTGGACAAAAAAAAAAAAAAAGAAGGAAATCACTCATACCACTGCTCGATGCTCCACACTGACAACTCACATGCAATCTTACATGTTTGAGAGAGAAAAGATAGGAATAATCTTTTTCATCAACTGAGGACAAATGTCTTGCACCCCGAACAAATGAGTCGGAAATCGCTCTGGGCGATCGTGAGTTACGGCCTTTTGTAACTGTTTTCTGACTCAGATACCAAATTTTTCTTTTTGATATCTCAGATAGAAAATAGTTCAAAATGGTTGTAACTTAAACTCTTGCCCATGGACTTCTGACATTTGCCCTGGGTGCGAGACAAATGTCTCATGGCCAGTCAAAATGAGATGTAAGTCGCTGGGCTAGAACCGAGAAATCGAGCTTTGAATGTGATGAGGGGGTTCAGACAGAGAATTTTAATTTTTTTATTGCAGAAATCAAAAGTGCATTCATTTCTGAACAAGACTGTGTGTCTTACCCTTGATTTATAAATATTTCTTCATTGTAAGTGGGTTTTTATGAGATAGGTATCTAGATTTATGCGTTCGACCGTTCATTTAAACTCGATTTTCTCAGAATTTCGGTCATTGCTGGGGTGTCCCTCTTTGTCTTTTTTAACTGCAATATCTCTGGCTAGAATAAAGTGAGTTCTGTACCAAAAAGGGTATATTACATACCAAAAACCCTAAATGGTGAAAAATTGACATACATCTCATTTTGACTGGCTGCCCTGAAAATGTAATACAAATATGACCCTAAAAGTCCTGATGAATCACTCTGTCTGCAATTTTTAAAATAAGATAGACGGAAATAAGATGAACTTTATTTGTAGTCAAAAGGAAATTGTTGAGACAGTTGGTAAGACATAATTTACATGAAGTATATCTAGCAGCAGAGCATTTTTTTTTCTTTTCTTGCAAAGCTGTTCAGCCATCCAAAGGGAATTATCTCGGCTGATTATTGGATCAGGTCATTTCCTTCCTTACATTTTCTTTATGGTAGGTCCATCTTTCCCTAGCACAAAATAACAATGCACTCACACTCCCATGCAAAGCTATTTGAGATGCCACATGATGAAATGAAGCCCTCGTCAAATTTTGAGCATATGGAGTTATAGGTAGCACTGTGAAGATTATTCATTTCCCTTTCTTTGTGTGGATTTTTTTTTTCTACCTTATGTAGAAGTTGAGCTATTGGCAAATGAAAGACCTGTTGTTGCTACTGAATTTAGTGAAAAAAATGACCAACCACTTTTGTAAATCCTGCTTAATTTTTGTAAGCCCAAGCCGCCAAATTACAATTTTGGGGCTTTTACTCAAAGTATTTCTGCAAAATTAACTCCAAAATGCATTTTTACATTGATAAAGGGGTTCTGTGAAGAAAAAAAAATTGCTTTAAAATATTGTTGTTTACATGATTTTTCGGAATGCCTCACTTTGACGAGTGCGTGACTTCAACATATTATGACTCATTTATCTATATGGGCTTAAATGCTTTGTACAACATGGCAAAAGGGAGAATCAAGAAAACTGCTGCAACTTGATGCGTGTGGTGTTGGTGGAAAAAATGAGCTTCAGTAACAATATTGATTAGTTTTTCATATTAATTTTATTATAGGCCTAGCCAATGCCCACATCTTTCTAAATATTCCAGTTGATTACAAAATGGGTGCATAGAGTCTTCTCAAAGGATATCAAGTTTTATCATACCCGTCCTCTGATTTAAGATGACAAAGTAGATCTAGATCTAGATCTAGATCTAGATCTACAAAAAATGTACTTTAACAATTTTGTTCACTTTCTAATAACCTTTTAAATTTTTTTTCTCCATTTCATGCTCACACTATTTCCCCTCCAAGCCAGATCTATAATCTAGTCATACAAACAGGAAGAAGTTAGGTCTAAGTGGAGAAAACTGACTTTAAAACTTTGCCATTTGATCCAGAGTCTAGATCTAGATTTTGATCTCGAATCCAGATCAGATTTAGATTCTAGATCTAGACCTAGATCTAGATCTAGATCAATAGGATTAGAGGGTGAGTGCGTCACTTCGGGTGTTCGCGTCATCTATGTCCCTATCACGTCAGACTGTACCAATCTGCACCAAAATTGATTTAGATCTAGATCTATGTCTTCTGACCATAGAGGTATTGAAAAAAAAAAAAAAGTAAATTTTTGTGCAGATTGGTGCAGTCTGACATGATACGATGAACACTAGATCTAGAAGAATCTAGATCTAGATCTAGATCTAGATCTAGCAGCAGTAGACAACATTTCCACAATTTCTTTCAAGCCGTCTAGGCAGCATAAACATTAATTTATCTTAAACTAGTCTAAATGGCTTGATTTAATGTCTTAAATGCAAAATTCACGCCTTACGGAGAGAATAAGATGCAACCACCAACTCGGGCAGCCAGAGTTTAGAGAAACTTTGAGCCACTTCCGTTGCAGACTAAGCCAGGATCTATAAATGGATCATATTTTTTAATTTTTTTTTTTTTTTTGCATTTGTCTTCTTCTGCCATACAAAATACGTGTAGTATAATATGTGTGCTTCCGTGGCTTTTCCTGAGAAATGGTAATTTTCGCTGAAAGAACAGTGGTTCGGGTTTAGTTTTGACATGATTGTTTACTGTTTCTTTGCTAGATCGAATCAATTTCTGCTTTCTTCAATGGGGGAATTAAAGAAATGATATAGGGAGACAACTCGGCAAAAAACAAAAAGCGTCAAATATTTCCCCAGTTATTTCCCTTACGCCAGGTGTCCCAGAGGATTCCATTCCTCAGTAGAATTAGTAGAAATGTTTATTGTGAAATTCAATTAACTGCAAACGATTTCAGCAAATATCCATGTTTAATATTTCAATATTTTAATATATCTGTGGGAAATCTGATGACAAAAGTGACTCTGTATCAGAATTCTGTGGCAGGAACTGGGACTTGGGCATTCATTCTTTCATTACTGCAGTGGTTATTGAGGTTTTAATCCTGCTGTCTTTGCTGTCCTCAATGTCTATGTAGTGGTGCTGCACTGGTAGTAGTATTAGGGCGGTGGTAGTGGTGGTAGTTGTACTAGTGGTGGTGGTAATAATAGAGTACTTTTATTATTAGTCGTGATATTAATAATAACAGTAGTAATAGTAATGATGGTAGCAGCATTGAAGGTAATGGTAGTAGTAGTAATGGTAGAAGTAGTAGTGGTAGTAGTAGTAGTAACAGCGGTAGTATGGTTATGGTTATGGTTTTTATAAACTTTTCAACCTCCTGTAGTGGTGGTTATCTCAGCTGTCCACAACCGTGGTAAAAAAAAAAAAAAAAATAACATAACACTTAACACTTATTGTGTTCTGTTGGTCTACTACAGCAGTAGTGGTAGTATAAGTAGTAGTAACAGCAGTAGTAGTAGTAATAGTAGGAAGAGGAGGAGGAGGAGGAGTGGTGGTAGTAATAGTAGGCCTTGTAGTAATAGTGACAGTAACATTGGTGGACACACACACACACACAGATACACACACAACACACACACACACAACACACACCTGATGAACATAACGCAGAGACCTCGCTGTTTTCCAATGTCTCTGAAGTTCGATATTTGTTCTATAACAATAAATAGGGCCTTCGCTTAAAGCCTAGATAATCCCACTTCTAAGGATTGAAAGGTTCCATGAATTTTATGATAATTGCACTTTCGAAAAAAAAAAAAAAATTAAAACATGTTATTTGTGTCCATTCGTTCATATGAAGCTATGGTACAGACCATCTCCATACTGTCTCTATTATTACAGTGGTATAGCAAAAACTGTCGCCATGTTAATATGTGTATTCGTTCATATCTGTTATAGATCTGTTTAGGATCCATTTTATATACCTTAAATACCCAGCCTCTTACAAAGATTTTCATCGAACATGGAATGTATTATCACATGTACGCTGATGATACACAATTTTATAAATCTTCAGCCCTAGACTAGATTGATAATGTTATAGGGGATGTTCAGTCATGCATCGAATCCGTCAAGGACTGGATGAAAATGGATAAACTAAAATTAAATGATGACAAAACTGACATAATGGCATGCTCCACTGAGGGGAAATTGAACTCTATGTCCCTG
>JBCAUA010662222.1:0-15662 GCA_038406235.1 Peronia verruculata
GATAGGCTTGCATATGGGTTGGAGAGGGGTGAGGGCTGTTTTCTTGCATGTTTTGAGTTGACGAAAAATTTTCCTCTATTTTGAACATTTTCTGTTATCATCACTGTAGTTGGTCTTTTTTTTTTTGTTTTATTTTTGGGCCTCACTGAAAATATTCTGTAACTATTAGCTGGTCATCTGTGGGACTAGAGATGGACTCCAGAAAGTTTACAATCCATTTTGAGTTACAGAATATATAAAGGGCGCAATGGAAAAGCACATGATCTCACATTTTTGTGCTTTGAGAAACTGAAGTGTGTGGACTTGTTGGCAGTCAATTTCTGTAAAACCTGTTATGCATATCCATATTCATCAAAAGGAAAAAAAAAAAAGAGTGTGGTGATTTTATAGAGCACTTTGAGTATAACAATACTAATGTCTGATGTTCTAAAATTTTTTAAAATAAAATGGACATCACAAATTTTTCCACGGAATCCTTCAAATGTTTACTTATTTCAGGTATCATCCAGTGGGAGTGACCAAACTTCTACAAGTTCTGCACTCTCTCATGGCTGTAACAGAAGATGTCCATGAGGCAGACCAGGCTAAATCGCTTACTAGTGACGGACTCAGGTCACCCCAGACAGCAGCACCCATTGAAATGGTCAAGACTGACCGTAACAAGGTTCCAGTGACTCATCTGTCCAGCCTTGAAGCCTGCCTGTTGCTGTACTATGTGGGTGTCAAACTGGACAATCACACAATGATGGCTTCATGCCGGCTGGTCTTACATGACCACTCCATCAGCACAGACGGCATAGTTGGATGGTCAAATAAGAAACTGGGTCAGTCACAGGGTCATCAGAGCCAGACAACACAGATGGACGATACTCAGCCAGACTTGGACCCATTGCAAGATGATGAGGAAGATGGCACTGAAGAGAAGGAAAGGGTGGATGGAGTAAAGAAAGAAGAATCAAAGCTCAACGGAACTGTGGTTGTTTTCAATGAGGAGGAAAAAAAGACAGAAAGTGAAACAGACATTATGAGCAAGAAGGATTTGTTAAAATTGTGTAAGACTGTCATCCATGCTGCCAGCTCTGTGTCTCTGGTCTGACAGAGCCTGAGTGTGTTGGGCTCATATCTACATCAAACATGCTACTTGTCATTTGGTAGGTGACATCAGTTCTACATTATTTATCATCAGGTTTCAGAGGAATGACAAGCACGGGCTGTATTACATCTCCAAACAGAGCCTGTTGTGTACCCAGTGACTCATCTGTCATCCAGGATGTGACATATGCATACTGTATTTCATCCATCATTTGACATCAGTATAGAGCATGTATTATTGAAACATTGGCAGCAAGCGTACTCCACAGCAAATGACACCTGTATATCATGTGTACCTTTATTGGTGCTCTAAGTTTTAAACACTATATGTCATCAGCTTTGTGAGTGACATTTTTTCTTCTCATCTCTGGAAGGTAACATATCCATCAGATGTTCGTCTGTCATAAGATGGCAGGAACTCTGAGGATATATGTCACGTTAGTTTCTGTCATATGCCAGGAAATCTTGTCATTGGTCAGCAGCAGTTGACATCTGCTGTTGCATACCATTGTTACACCTGTGGCTAATAACTGCCAATACATGTATTTTGCAACAATTTTCAGCGGTTCTTAGCCATATTGAGATTTATCTCTGCTGGATAACACTTATTTGGTGCTTGACATAATGAGTCAATTCCACATGATTATACCACTTGTCATCCGATGGACAACTTTTAGTGTGTATCATTTGTTGTTTGTATACCAAAGATTGAAGTGAGAGTATTTTACTAAGAGTTTGTCTGAAAACAGTCCGACTTGTGTATTCCAACTATCATTGGTCAAAGTCGTGCTAGAATGATTTTAAAAAAATACAGCCTGTGATTCACAAGTTGACCAAAACTGACCACTATAGTTAGAAATATTATTTGTCACTAGATATTTAGATGCTGAATGGACTTTTCTAAATAAGTCCTCTCATGCAAGTTATTGTAACGCATATTTATTTTCATCTACCTTGTCTATCATCACGCATCATCCTTTTCAGCCACTGTTTGTTTTTTTTTTTTATTTCTTTTAAGCTTTTAAAAAAAAAAAGAAAATGGTTAAGAGAAACCATTTCATCTTGTGCGCTGAAGGGCATAGTGAGATGTAGCAGTTGACCATGTTGTTGCAGGCCAGGAGTGTTTCCCACAAAGTTCAGTAATGTGGGTTGATGGAACAAAAGCATGTGTAGTTTCCAAGAATGGTGATTTACTGTGAAATCTTGCACGAGGATGGAAACAAACCAGAGGACAAAAAAAAAAATATATATATATATATATATAACAAAATTTTTTTTAAATTAATTTTTTATCTGTGCATATTACATGTAATTTCTTCAGTTGCTTCCTCTCCCAAAGATATCAATTGGAAATGTGAAAAACTATGTCCAACATAACTGGATATGTCATTCATGATTTTATCTGACCAAATAAACTCTCTCCTTGCTGTCCCTGCCCCAATTTTCCCTAATCCTTTTCAAAGCCGTACTCTAGTGTGCCCCCCTCTCATCTTTGCCCTGCCTGCCTAGCCTATGGTTGAGAGGGTAAAATGAGGAATGAACCGAAATACACATAGCTCTTTTGCTATAAAAGCTTTTAGAATGGTATGAAATGTTGACGTGGATGCAATGTCAGATCCAGACATGCTTACAATAAATATGTGTTCATGTAGGAACAATGTTGATATATATGTATTATATTCATGTACAGCATCAGGAATACACAGTGATTTATATAGCCTACATGTTTATGTTTTTCTTGAAACTGAATTTATAAAAGGAAATGAATGAAGTGAAATAAAATAAAGAATAGAAAAGTTACCTGTACATGTTGCTGTCTTTGTTATTACTTGTGTTGGTGGTCTTAATGTTGTTCATCATCAGAATTATGATAGTTCATATTCGACTAAGCAAAAATCTGGAAATCCCAGCTGGAGTGTTTGCACCCCTCTGCTAAAAATAGAACACTCACTGATGTTTGCTACCGCTCCACCACAAGATCCGAGAACAGTTATCACCAATCCCATGCGCCTTTATTTGTTTTTCCATGTCGAAGACAGTGAACAGTTTTCAGAGTTTGTTCCCCCTTACTATAATAAGACAGGGATTTCCAGCCATTCACTTGATCGGAACAAATCTATTGCTTCTGATGATGGCCGGGTGTGGTAAATTAAATGGTTTAAGTTTGAAAGCTTACAGGTTCCGCGGGCGGTCATCAAGGTACTTCAGAAAAGGCTCACTTAGATAACTCTCTTTATCTCAACCGATCTCTGATATGGGTTTTGTTTGAGTCATGGCCAAGCTGGCTCCCATCCACTTTTTGACATTGTCCATCCCTTTCTTGTTCCATCCCCTTCCTCTGTTTTGCACCATGATCTGGATTGCCAGCTTGGCTAGGCTGTTGGATCTTGAAACATCTAGTATGTGATACAGGATAGGGATCTGAAGCAGATTTGTTTGCAATAGATGCAGTTCTTTTTTTTTTTTTTTTGCTGTATGAGTGGTTGTCTATTAGAAACTTCATTGTCCATACTTGTAGATGCTCTTAGACTTTTTATTTATTTTTCAATTGAAATAGCAAATTACATGAAGAAGAGTTTGTTATGTTCTATACGTCTTTCGACCTCTTGATGGAGGTTATCTTGTTATCGTAGTGTAACAAGACAGCATTACTCATTCCTCAAGTCAAAGTAAATATGCTCTGTGTTATAGTTTGTGCCTTGTTGCTGTGTTCCAGGTGTGTGTCAAGGATCAAGGATAGCAAGGATGGGGGGGGGGATAGCCTATGTGGGTCCACTTAGATGAACATTTTCAGTAATTCAAACGGTGAGATGATCTGGTGTATGCCAATGTAATGGGAGAGGGTGACGACTTTCTAATTAGACACCCGAGGAAAATTGTTGTTGTTGTTGTTGTTTTAATACATATAGCTCGAATATTTATTTTTCTGATAGCGATTTGATCCTCTCGGAGCAGTTGATAAAAGCCATATAGTCTGGGGCCTTTTTGTGTAGATGAGATCCACTGAAGTTAGGAAATGTAGATTGACTGTGAGAATTTGATTAACTATATGTACATGTATTAATAAATTGATTTACTCTCTAGCCTAACGTAACCCTCCTGATACTCAGTTGGGAAATATTTTTTTTTCTTTTTAAATGAAAGGAAAAAACATGTTGGATATTATATAATACATGATAAAATGATTTCAGAGCACAGACCTCTACTGCGGATAATATTCAGCCAGGGTCTCTATCCGGTCACATTTTCATAGCGTGAAACTTCAGCTGTGTTTTGGAATAAATTTACTATCTCTCTGTTTGAAATTTTTCTGCGGGTATCAGAGGGTTAACGTAAACATTTTGGTTCCATTTTATGTTTATTTCATGTATTAAAAAGTAGTGAAGTAATATGTGGTGAAAAACAACAACAACGTTGATCCAGTGTGAAGAAAGCATCGACCTTCATGTAGTAAGGAAATGGTTTTGGTGTGTGGCACATTAGATTTGAATGCTGTACAATGAAAGTGAGAATGCTCAGCCCCATGTCAGTGTGAGGTAGTCTAGGCGTCCGTAAAGGGTGCGTAGTTCATTTTACCAGAAACTGACAACTTCTGACCTTGATGGGCAAATCTTAATGTAAAGAAGTGTCAGTGCCAAAAATCATACCGGTTTGTCATTTGCTATGAAGAGCATCAGACAGTGAAGGGAATGCCTGGCCAAGGGGTTGTATGTCGGCCTCTCAGCTCTCATTGAAAATAGTTCTCGAATTCTAATCCTGTGCGCGAATGGGATAAATTAGAACTTTTTTTTTCAGTGACTCAACAGTCCCCAGGTTATTTGGGTAGGAATTCTGACGCTTAGTTTTGTCGGATAACGGCAAATCATGTTTCGGAGGTGCCCGTGTGTATTGCTAAGCACTTCTTATAGAACACTTAGCACTTAAAGATCGGACGTAAAGTGGGTGAAAATCACGCACTTATCGCCAAAATAATTTTAGATTGAACGGCTGCACCTATTCTACGTGTACATGTAAGATGCATGCGGTAATAAAAATCGGGGAGGACAGTAAGGTTGTCCATGTAGACTTATATATAATGTAATGTGCTTGACTTAAATTAATTTGCTCTCTTCACTTGGATCAGAGTCACGAGGATGCCACAGTACATATTGACTTCCAGACCAGCTCTCTCTCTCTCGCTCTCTCTCTCTCTCGCTCTCTCTCTCTCTCTCGCTCTCTCTCTCTCTCTCTCTTTCTCTCTCTCTCTCTCCGTATTGACTTGTGTCTTGGTGTGCACACCTAGTGTACCACGAAGATCTTGCCGGCTTGCCGGTTTATTCCTGTAGCTGTCCATGTACCCTGTATGTTTAACCATGTCAATATTCCACTATGTATTGCTCACCAAATTTAGAGCAACAGTACCACCGATAACCTCGATATATTGCTTGGGATTCTTCAGTGAAAACGAAAAACTAACTCGGGATGTTATCCACTTTAGCTGCTGCTCGTTCTATCAAGCTCAACTTAAAGACAATGCACTGGTATCAATTTCTGAATGAAAGCACAAAAGCCATCAGTCAAGTATTACCGGCTGTCAATGGACTCCATATTACACCATTACTGTCGTTGATGCAGTTGATACTGTCGATGTTATTGGTGTTGTTTTTATTGGTATGGTTACTGCTTTCTAGTAGAAAAATGACAATCCAATGTCGGAGAGTTTTACTACCAGTTAATGTTTAGTATCACTCATATGAGGTGCTGTGTTATGAAGCACCAAAACAATCTCCCTTTGTGGTGGAGTCACTGGAATGGTATTGTTGTTTCTTATTATAGCAAAGACAAAGCTACTCCATGAAGTGATAATTTGTAGCCCACTAAATTTTGTGATTAGCAGAAATATTTCTGGCGCCCGTACAAGTCATTGTAGACACCTTTTTCCAAGCGGAGGAAAAGATCCCGGCACTGAAAGCGTAGGTGCTAATGGTGCCAGGTGCAAAAGATGCCACTGTGGGGCGTGTGATTACTCATATATAAATGCTTCCTTTTCCATTTCGTTCTAACGACACGACAGGCAATATCGCCCCTTACACAGCTAGAAAACTGACAAAACTAACAGCTACCATAGTTTTTACCACCTATACCACGCTGGATCCTTTCTGACTCACTTATCCACTTTCCACGCTTGAGTTCTCGATTCTCTTGTCTTCCTATCTAGTGGCAGCTATAAAGCTGAGACCATATACATGTAGCTTCATTTGAACTCGGAGGATACAGTGGCTCAATGGGTATGGCGTTTGCTCATGGAGAAAACAGGCCGGGATCGACTCGCGGGTTTTGCATTGGGGGATGACAGGATACTGAGATCGGAAACCCGCATTTTTTTCAGTGACCTAACGGTCCCCTCCTGGCTTCCAGTGGATAGGTAAGCCCGATCTCTAGGGAAGCCCGACATCTAGCCTTCTCGGATAAGGGCGAGTATATTTTGGAGGTCCCGTGTGTACGTTACGCACGTTAAAGAACCCTTGGCAGTTCAAAATCGTTGGAAGAGTAGGCTGAGTGCCGCTGTCCGGGCAAAGTTTCCAAATTCTAAATTTCTACCCACAGAATTTCTTAGCAAAAATTGGCAATTTCAAAAAGCCGAGATAATCCCACTTTCTTGGGATTGAAAAGCTTAGGAAAAATAACCAACACAACATAAAAATATTCATTCGGAAAAGTTTCGATGAGCTGATTTAGCAGTATGTAGTATGTGTAACATCACCACTTTTTCACAGAAACGGATGTCTACAAAAATTTTCTCAAGGCAAAGACGTTTCCGCCTGCCCGCTGCCCTCTCTGAGAAGAATCGGAATTTGATTTCGAGTTTATATTTTAATGATGAGTAGTTGTGATTTAATCTTTACTGTCACTGGTCCAGCAGTTGTTCATGACAACGAAAATGCAAGAGGAAACAGATGGAAACATTGCGGAAACGTATAACCCGGAACATCTTGATGAGAGATGGCCAGAGCTTCCTCTTAGTGAAATCCACCTGCCTGTGATGATGGTGATTTTGATGTATTCGAGGAATATCTAAATGACTCTTTCAACGATAATACCAAAGGAAACTCATGGGAGAGAAAGAACTTGAAGTAATTAAATCATTTGTGGTTTTACTGCATTTTTTTTTTTTTTTTTGGCTAAGAGTAGGCTTTTCCTTCCCCTCTCACCCCGCCACAATACACAAAACACTCCTCCCCTTTCAGGTACACCTCTGATCAAGGACTTTGTCACTCAGTTTGTCCTCATGAGCTGGACGCATGCACCTGATAACGGCGTTTAATCGCGATAATCTGCTACCAGCATATAGGCTGGAATGTTAAGTCCACTGCCTGCAATCAATAACTTAACACCCAAATTTAATGCCCCATAAACCACCAGCAGCTAGCTGGCTTGCATTAAGCCCTTGGTCAGCGACGAACTATGTGCTCTTTTCAACCCCTTGATATTATGCCGACCTCATGCCCACACTCGGTCCCCGAGACCACTGTGCAAGTCCTTCTATATACTGAACGATCTGAACCCAGACCCTCGGCATTCCACAATCGCCGACGACATTTGAGCCCAGGTACTCTGCATTCCAAGTTCGCCGACGACATGACCTGATCATGATTCATGAAAATACTTATAAAACATGGATGCAAATTATATTTCTTTCTTATTGTATGTGACAGACATCTATAAAAGATAGATAAATCACTGGGAATTAATGACTACCCATAACTGAAAAACTCTCTGGTGAAGTTAAGATTAGATCTCATGGGATTAAGGGTACAGAATGGAATAGGAGTTGCTTATGACGGTTACTTTTTTAACCAGCTTCTATATGACACACAAAATTTGCCAAGTTCAACAGAGACGTCATTATGAGAGGTAGCGGAAATTCACTTGAGTATATAGACCTCCAGGTTTCTCCTCAACATTTGTACTAGACTTAGGTGAAAGTTAAGTTTAGCAATTTTTTGTCCGGGGGGGGGGGGCACCTGAAACAACAACAACAACAACAATAACAAGATATAGTGTAACCCAGTTGGATGATAATTTAGATACAGATAGTTCATTTCTAAACATCCTAATACTCTTAAAATGGTTTCAACTCTAGATGATCTCATTAAATCACTTTAATCACTTAAATTTGACCACTTAACTTCTAAACCCTGCAAAATATCTTAGTCGTAGTTAGAGTAAACGGCTGTAACAAAAAAGAGACAACACAACAACATGAACCCACAGGAATCCGGACAAAGAGAAAGTGAATAGAGATTTGGTGAGATTCGAGGAAGATTAATCCACATCGGAAAAACACACGGCTGTCTTAATTTTAGCCTCAAAGACCAGAATGTCACCTCTTACATTCTAAATCAACAAGGGCGAAATACTCGTGGAGTGAAGCAAAATGAAGCATTATAAAAAAAATGTTTCAAGGTTACAGAAGAAGACTTTAAAAGCAGAAGTTGCATTTGAAACATCACAGACTGCCCAGGCAAGTAAAGTTGTTGTGAAGAGCAAAGAGAGAATTGGCTGCAAGCATACTAGAGATTTCACGAGTTTGTCAAGGGCGTTGAGGATTGAGTTTCGAGATGGACAGACAGTGAATCGCTCTATATTTGGAGTTTTTCGCTGGCAATAGCATCCTCTAGCTTGGGAAAAGCAACAGCTGAGATTTGTTCATTTATATTGACAATGGAATCAGTCTAAATCGCCCACAAGGCCACGAGATAGGCTGACTGACATCGGAGTGTAGTCAATGACGCAAAATATCGGATCTTTTCAATCAATTGCATGAACAACAGTAACTATCCTATTTTACCTCTAGCTCTGTTTATTCTTCTTGTTTTCAGAATAATAAGTTGCTCTTTAATGACCAACATTGTATTACATGTATCACATCTCACTGTGTTTCATAAAGCAAGCAAAAGGATTGGATGCCCCTACCATAGATAACTCACAATGTTACACAAACGACGTGTTCACTACCACCATGATTATGACCACTAGAAGATTCTGAAGGAATCCATTATGACTGGCCCGTTTATTTCGTTTAATATCCTCCTTGAAGCATTTTTGGCCAGTCTTTATAAAAGACTTAATGGAAATAGAGGCCCAAAGTGTCTTGTTCTATTTAAAATGTATATGGAGTTATTCAAATGTATATGGAGTTATTCCTTGCCTGACATCACCCTTACACTTTTAGAAAACTGCAGTAACGATCTAGGTTATATAAGCTGTTTATTGGGAAATAATGTTCCGCAATATAGATTTAAATAATAATAATAATAATAATAAGCAACAACAACAAGTGTCTCTACCATGTCATAAATTACAGAGTTCAGCGAAGCGCTCATATCTACCACATAAGCATTCAGAGATTCTTTAAACGGTTAACTAAACTATTTAATGCTTCTATTCCTCAGTAACATGAACCAGAACATCTGTACTGGAAGACAGGAAAGATTCAGATATTATTCCATTAAAACAACAACAGCATAAACAAAGTGTCTTATCCATCATGTTAAGTACATCTAGTGCAATTGTCCCGGATCATTATTACTTGAGATTTAGTTGGTTCATGTCTGGACATCAGTTAAAGCGTCTACTCTCCAGATAAAAGTCAAGATTATCTATATTAGGTACTCTTAGAGAAATGCTCTAAAATTCCCACTGAGTCATGAGTTTGAAAAAAAAAAAAAAAGATATGCTCGGCTGGGTTTTTCCTGCACGATTGTCTGTAGTGATAAGAATCAATATTTCTGCGATCCCTTGGGGTTTTCCTTATAGTTTCTCATGCAGATCTATAATCTGCGTTCGTGCGTGAATTCCAGACTTGGCCCATCCTGTTTTCATGTGGATTCATTTGTTTATTTGTTTGTCTGCCCTCTTATGCCTTTACGTGCCGAATGAGATGAAGTTGTCTTTGATTTGTGCCAGATATGTGGCGCCTGTGATAGGCAGCCATTTTTTAGTACTCCCTCTACTCCGGCCCATTATCTTGTCCTTAATCATCCTCTAACTTTGTGCCAAAAGTCCTGGACGGGCATCACACTGCCTGAAGATTACTCAACCTTAACTTTAACCCCGATCCCTTATCCTAGACCTAATCCTAGCCTTAACCTTAAACCTTACCCAAATCCCCGTCTTCACGGGATATTTTTGAAATAGGTATGAAGTAGTGCCTTTAGCGTTGGAACAGAAAGGCACGATGATGCCTAGGCATATAATTCCCTGGGTATATTATTATCTTCCCTGTGGGTCGGCCAGAGACAGTGAGCAATATGGCGCCTATGAATCCGTTAATCCTATTAATTACATTTAGTTCTATTAGTTATAATTATCTATAAGGATGTTTCCTATATTCATGTAAATTAAATAAATTTTATCTAGCTTATAAATATGTCAACAAACGAAAAACAGTCTGTACGGTATGGGTACCAGTTGTCTTTGTTCCTTTTTTCTATCCTCGTCTCTCTCTCACTCACTCTCTCTCTCTTTCTCTCTCTCTCTCTCTCTCTCTCACTCTCTGTTTGTTGCTCTCTATCTCCACCCTGTAATTAGTTTTCTCTCTTGAATGAATTTATAATGTGCCCATTTTTGAAGTTGATTCTGATAAACAGACAAAAAGATACACCGACAGATAGACACAACAAGACAAGACAAGAAGACAGAGAGGGAGAGAGATAGACAGATAGACAGACAGACAGACAGACAGACAGACAAGATAAACATACAGAAGTACGGTCAGACAAACAGACAAATGAACAGACTGGCAGAGAGATAAACAGTCAACATTTCGTCAAGGAAAAACCTGTAATTATAATTTACACCAGGAGTTGTTTGTTTTATAATTCACACCATGAACTGTTTGGTAATACCGTAAATAAAAATGGAGTAAAGCAAAAGCAATAACAACAGGAAAAATTACGAGGTTAAATCTAGCCCGGGTATTTCTTTCCTTCTTTTCTGTTTTCTTTCTTTATTCCTTTATTTCTTCCTTTCTTTCTCTTCTTTTCTATTCTCTTTCTTTCTTTCTTTCTTTCTTTTTTTTTTATTCATAATTTTTATGTGTTTATATTTTGTTATAATTATTTTCTGATGCTCATTTCTCAGTGCCGTATCAGAAACCATTTTCAAAACATCCAGCAGGTTCTTAGGTTGAAAAGCGGTCTCTGAAGTAATAAAAGAAGAAGTCAGATCTTACATATCTTTCACTGTTATAATTCCTGACCTATCACTTACCCAGTGCCATTTAAAAAATCTCGGATGTCCATAAAACGTTTGGTTCTTTGACTCTGTACAAAAGCATTGGGCGGACGCCCTAGGAATGAGTCCCTTACCAGCTTTTCCCATTCCTGTTCAGTTATGTTTTAATGACACCTCTCAGGTAGCTGGGGACGACTGTTGTGTCCATTCTTGTCTATTGTGTTGCATAAAAAAAAAGGCCCATAACACTTTCACCGCCATGACTATAAGGACACCAATTTTGAGAGATTATGTCAAACTGATAGAGTGATAGCTCTACTGTGGGTCGTGAGACGTGACCCCCAAAGGGGTCGTGATGTCTCGTCAGGGGGGAGGGTCTAGAAGCCATGCTATAAGTGGCTTGAAACAAAATTAATTTCAACTAATCAGTTACATTTGTACATTTTTTATTCCCTGATATAGATAAGCCTGATATATATATGTGTGTAAATCGAGCTGCTGATCTGGTCGCTCGCGTGGGTTTCAAACTTTTTGGATAGGGGGTCAGGAGCACAAAAAGTTTGAGCACTACTGGTTTAGTGCCACCAGGTGCCAAAGTATTAGTCTTACCATGATAACTGAATGCCCCTGGGTACTCTGGTGAGCCTTATAATATCTCGCCTTAACTCTATCCTAACTTAAAACTGGGCCAAAGTCTAACCCTAATTATTACCTTCCTTGGATACACTTGGCTTGGTGTGAAGCTTCTAGACTCTAGATCTAGAATCTGTCTGGCCTAATACAGTGTCCGAATCAAATCAAATGATGTAATTCGCTTGGTCGCAAAGACAAATTTGATCGCAATATAGAAGACTGAGTCTTTTTGACCACCTTATCGCAATGGTCACTGCGTTAAAATTAGGGATTAACTCTTAGATATATTTCTATAGTACATGCATTACAAGTGTACTGTCCTATTAAAATACCAAAACTCTAAAGATATGTTTTTAATATATGTACAAATAATTGTACGGTGTCGCTACTTATACCGATAGAACATTGGCCGTCACTTCAAATAAGGGTTTTCATTAATATTTTTATTATTAACTCCTTGTACGAACTCATCAGATTTCATTTATGTTTACTCTCATAATTTGTTTTCTTGTATGGCTTGTGCTACTTTGGACTGTGACATGTAGACGGTTAATTCATTATGTAAGAGAGAAAATCTGCATCGTCATCCTTCTATCCTTCGGTATCTCTAGGTCGTCCTAAAATAACTTTCTATTCACAGATTTTTCACATAATCTTATTGTAACAGGTGCTGACTTTACCATCAATATGTTTGCTTGAGTGGTCTTCTGGGTTCACAGCTTAGACCCTAAAACCAGCCTAATGGTCGTTAAACAAGATCCGTTATATTGCTGAACAGCTTTTTTCCCTCTTACTTCAATTCTATTTCGGCTAAAGTGCCATTATCTCGTTCTTTGCAACACACATACGAATACATGCATAAAAAAAATAAGATCCTATTTTCAGTCTGGAAAACAGGACAGTGAACTATTCAAAATATGTTATCTCACAACAACAACAACAACAACAACAACAACAACAACAACAACAAAAACCCAGGTCTATGACACACGAGTAAACATATGCACAGACACACATACACACATACACAAACACACACCCACACGCACACAGAGTAAAGCAAGTTACTAATTTTATTCAAAGAAACCTATGACTTTAATCTATCATTAGTTATGTTATCTGACATTGTGCAACCACACCTGTATCTGTTAATTAAAGGGATATAAACATCCATTGATACGGCCATGAGGTCACATTATGTCACTTGTTATTATTGATTATATATCATGAGTATTATTGTTATTATCCATGATTATTGCCCTGACGAAGAGCCAAGCGGGCTTGAAAATTTGGCAGATATTTGACCATCACAATCAAGTTACAGATTTCTGTGTTATTTGTTTTTTCTTGAATTGTTTTGCTAGTTGCCGGTCTGACAGTTCTTTTATATTTTTATAACATGATGATGATGACGATGATAATGATGACGACGAAGATGGCGCACATAGAATTATAATGGTATATCTCTATTACCTCAATACCAATGAAACGTCGAGGTATGAAAGTGATCGACTACGCGAATCACCCTCGCCCATGTCCAAGTCAGACTCGGGGATGTAATACTAGATCCAGCCGTGTGCGAGAAAATGCTTATTGATTTTGACCATGAGTTGTGGGGCTCGTGCGTAAACATATGGGCTAGATCCACGACCCGAGGCCTGTCCGTGTACCAATCTCCCCGGACCGGCTTGAGGGGGTATTGGTCTTACATTACATAGTACATCACTGGGATTAACCCCTAGCGTCTCAGAAACAGCTAGCACTGTTGTTCTTGGGTTTCTAATGTGATACTGACTTATCCGTGTTTCAGAAACAATAATACTATTACTACAAAGAAGAGCATTTGTATAGTGCTTCACCCGCTAAAGCTGATAGCGCTGTATAGTTTCAATGTCATTTTGCAGTAGTTCATATTCGACTAAGCAAAAACCTGGAAATCCCCGGCGGAATGTTTGTACCCCAAGCTATAAATAGAACACTCACTGATGTTTGTTACCGCTCCACCACGAGATCTGAGATCAAATTGTCACCGGTCCCATGAATTTTTATACGTTTTTCCATGTCAGTGACAGAGAACAGTTTTAAGTGTTTGTAATCCCTACTAAAATTAGACGGGGATTTCTAGCCGTTGGCTTAGTCTGAACAAATCTATTCTTTTTGCCTCTACTGGTCTTTTCAACACACTTAGGTCTATTCTAAACCAATGCTAGACTCTATATTTTTGTACTACATGGTAAATCTTGGTGATTTTTGCCAATCGCTCTCGGCCTTAATGCTTTTATCTCTGGGAACAAAGGGACGCAATAAAAAAATATGGAAACACTGTAGAAGGATCAATGAAGTGACATTGGCGTTTGAATTAGCCTCTCATCAGATCGAGAAATTTACATATACATTGTGGGGAGAAGAAAAAAAAAGCATAAAATCGCCTCAAACCATTTATCAAGTCATGGTGATCGCGGCGGCCATGTGGTTTGGCGTCTGCCCAGTGATGAAAAACCCACCTCGTGAGTTCGGGTTCAGCTCAGGGATCCTCTAACTGGGGGTAGGGTGGGGATGGGGGTGTGTGAAGGATACAAAGATCGCAAACTGCATTTTTACAGTGACCCACCGTCCGTTGGCTTCTTGGGTAGGGAAGATGGCATCTAGCCTTCTCGTATATAGACGAATATATTTCGGATGTCCCATGTGAACGTAACGCACGTTAAAAATCCTTAGCTGTTCAAAATCGATGAAGAAGGCGAAGTGCCGCTGGTTGGGCAAGATTTCCAGATTCCAAATTTCTACTTACTAAAATTCTCTTCAAAAAATAAAAAAGGCAGCCACTTAGGTGAGATAATACTACTTTCTTAGGAGTGAAAGACCTAAAAAAAAAGATCTGGTCACACATGTAACTTTTTATTAGATATCGCCATAGAATCTCCATTGTCTGTCTATGAACAGACAACCTGTAATACTTTTCATCATAGAAATTAAGACATCATGGCTGTACGTGAAACATGTTACAGCGAAGAGAGTTAATCTGCTTCGACTACAGCAGTTTCCACTGAACGCTTACCTGGCAGTACATGCTAATTTTGTTTTTACCTATTAGCTGAACAAATCTGGCAGTAAGCGGAGGACGGACCGCTCTGGCCAGGATTTCCTCAACAGCTGTGCTAACACGCGCGTGTGCGGTAAAATAATACTGAGATATCCGAACCGTCTATGTAGTGTGCCGAAATTGAGAGGTATTAACCTATTAAAGAGCAGGTTTTACGGTGGGTTAAAGCGATAGAGGGAGATATGTAGATGTAAGCTATGAAGAAAACACACATTTTTCCTTTCTTTTTATTTTTTGTTTGCCTGATTAGATATTTAGAGGCAATTAGAGAGTGACCAAATCTCTATCTGTACATCTCCACGTAAAGACATTGTGGATATTATAGAGCCGATCAGCCCTGCTAAACCCTGGAAAATGATCGACTCTTAACCCTTTGATCCTAAATCTTTGGGCCTTTCTGTACCCTGCGCAATTTAGTCCTATATACTGATACATTACCTTTGAAGTTAAATCATAACTGTAATCGGCTGTCATTACTGGTTGTTAAATATGAGGTTTACTTGTATCTCTGTTAAATGCGGTCTTCCTCATGACTGTACCCGTTAGATAGATAGATAGATAGATAGATAGATAGATAGATAGATAGATAGATAGATAGATAGATAGATAGATAGAT
>JBCAUA010662332.1:0-15661 GCA_038406235.1 Peronia verruculata
GGGGGTAAAACTGGAACAGTGTCCATCACCTTTCTGTAACAAACATCTTTGTCAATAGTAGATCTATTTCAGTTCACACTCAGATTGCTTGTTATGGAATTTTCATTCCAAATTGTTTTCTCCTTTGTCCTCATGAGAGGCAGTTTTCTGCACTAGCGTTTATTTCACCAACAGTTCCCTTGGCAGTGGAGATTGTCATTTGTAATATCCAGTCAAAAATTGTTCATACCAGAAACCAGACTATATTTTCATTGCATACATCCCAACATACCGTAATATTTTAAGATATTCAAAGATAATTTTTTTGTTCTATATTACATCTTTTTGAAGCAGAGATTAGCTACAGGATGCCATCAGAGAACCAGCAGTCCTAGATCTTCCCATCATTAGGGAAATGTGACTCCTTTTTCGTCTTCTGTGTCCTTGTCACCACTTGTGTGTGCTGTATATCTGACTGTATATTTCCCACCACCCCCTTGCCCAACTCTGATAACAAACTAAATCCAAGAGCTTCCACTCCACTAGATAAATGTTGTAGCTTTGGTGTTGTCCCATAGTTTTGTACAGTTAGCATTATTTATCTATCTGTATCCCATGCTAAATGCAGGCTTTATATGCTCACATATACTCACTGTGCATGAACCAGTTTTGGTTCAGAGAACATAATTAGGCTTTGAACAAAGTAAAAAGTTCAATACTCAGTGAAAACTATATTTTTAGTTGTCTTTGATCTCCTATTGGCTGAGAAGTAGAATTATTGATGAATGTAATACTCAGTTTTACAGGGTCACTGTGTGAATATTTGAACTGTGAATGATGACAAATACTCAGTAGTGCAGTTGCTCCTGTGAAGATGAACAAACATGGGCTCAGTGACTCATGAACCAATTCTTGATTTCGGCTACATTTTATTAGCTCTTTTTTTTTTCCACTTTTGACATTTTATGCCAACCGAAGCCTAAACTTAGTTCTATTGACAAGTCTGAATTCAATCTGAACCTTTTCTAGGATTGAATTATAACACTTAGGAATGCACTATTTCTATGAGCAGTCACATTAATTTAATTCACTATGTTTTTAAAAGTGTTCCAGTTTTTTAGATTCATCCATACATGATCTGTTGTGACCAGCCATTCTTTGCCCTCATAGCCAGAACTGCACTGTTTCTCCATGGCTTCCTTACCACTTCAGTATTACTTTGAACTGCGTATGTGCCAAAGTTTTGTCCATTATTGCAATTTCAATTTGTTATGCCCTTTTTTTTCCCCCCTCCTCTTTCTTCTTCCTCTTTTTTTTTGTTTTGTTTTTTTGTTTTTGTTTTGTTTGTTCGTCTGTTCAGACATCAGTTGTGATTTCTCCCTTGTATCAGCATTAGATGAAAACTTGATCTCCCCACATGTTCTCAACAACAAACATATGTAGTGTGGAAATTTGAGGTTTTCATTACTGTGACATTAGCACATCAAAGTTTCATGATAACAGCTGTTTCAGCCCAGATTGGCGATAGTTTGCAGTCAGGATTTTTTTTTCTTAGAAAGGGTTTGAAAAATAGATTGCTAATAAAGAAACAATTAGCTGTTTATCATTCAATTTGCGAAGTTGTTCATTGTCATGGAATAGTATCGCTTGCAGATGAAAAGACTCCTTTATTTAATTCCAGAAACGTATCACAGAAATAAGATGCAAGAGCTTTGCTGTAGTTGGAAAATGTTACCAATGACTCGGGGAATAGACCAGATAGGTCTAAATTTCATAACTTTCTTTTTGTGTCTTGGGCTGAAGAGAGTTAATCTTCAAATCAACAGTATCATTTTTGAGGGGGGGGGGGGGGTGGGTGGGGGGTCTTGTTAATTGAACTACTTAAAATGTTCATGGCCCTCACCCTGCCTTTTTCTTAAGTGTGCCAGTATTTGCCCCTTATACCTGAGTGTTCTGCTGCAGTATTACATCCCAGTGTGCCAAATCCCTCCCTCCCCATCCCTGTTCATCTTTCATCCATTTTCATACTCATTTCATCATGATCACCTTCGTACTTATCATTTTGTAGAAATATTTTCAATTTTAAGACATGGACTGTGAACTGGTAATGAACTTAATACAATAAATTATAGTCTGGAGAGCTGATAAGTTAAAAATTGTAGATACAGGTGAAACCCACCAAATTTTCAAACCCAATTGCAACAGGGCATCAAGAAGAAGAAAAAAAAAATACTACTCTCAATGTCATTTTAGGTTACCTCACTCGTTGTCATCAGTATTATTATCATAGTCTTGTCACCGTGATTTTGTTTCCCAAGGTCTAGTGCCAAGTGCCAGATAAAACACTGTAGCAGCCAAGTTTGAGGGGAAATGAATGAGAAAGGAAATGTTCAGATGGCTGACAATGAAAGTGGAATTTTTCAAAAAGTTTTTGTCCCCTAACAGTTCATCTTAGTCATCAAAACATTCCTGAAGTTATTTGGTTATGTCGCTAGAACTGTTCATTTCACATATTGTGAAATTGGTTTAGTTGAACTCATTATTAATAGTTAAAATTCATGTCCTGAAGTGGCAATGGTTATGCCATCTGTAACATTGATATAGGACACTACTCTGTAGTGGTTAGGAATGCAGTGTTATCACAGCTGGTAGATGTGTGAATTGAAAGAGATGTATGATCCCATCCTACAGTGATAGTGATAGTAATACAGTACTTATACTACACTGCTAATAGCTAGTATCCATTCACACCTGTCTCATGTGTCATCCCTCTTCATGTTCATGTTACCTATGTATGAGAGCCTGCAATGGGAGGGCCAACCACATCCCCCCCCATCTAGCCCAGGCCTACTCAGTGATTATTCGCTCCATGTGCCAAATTGTGTACAGCTGGTTATACCAAAGACTGTGCTATACTTTCTCTCCTTCTCTCGGTCCTCACTTTTTCTCCTCCTCTCTCTCCTCACTTTCTCTCTTTCTTTCAATTCAGACATTTTTTTTTTTTTTTTAATCTCTGTCACCTCCATCGCCAGCCCTTCTTTCTCTTCTCACTCGCTCTTTGTCTGTCTCATCTACTCTTTCTCTCATTCACATTGTAAATATCACAGTTTCTTACCTGTCATCCTACACGAGTTATTTTTCTTTTGCTATTCCATGCTTTTATATCTTGCTCACACTTTATATTTTCATTGTAGAAAGAGTCAACAGTCCCAGTCCTTAGAATACATCACATTGCAAATCCAGTGGACTATATCAATCGAAATCAGTTCAACTTTATGTTTTCTTCAACCTGACACCACATTCAGTGTCACATTTTCCTTATTCATATTTTTTCCATTGCATTTGTAAGGCTTACTCAAGACTTCAATTCAACATTTATCAAAGCGTCTTATAAGGTCATGCTGAAATATTTTCAAATGCTTTTCACGTATTATCAACAATTGTTTTAAAAAGTGTTTTTTTAAGGATGATTTTAAATCTTACACCACTTAAACAGTCTTACGGAAACAGAAACTTTTAAACACTTTGATGTAGTGTCAGCGCTTGTTTTTACATTTTTGTCTTTGACATTTGTAATTTAAAACTTAACATAACTTAAGTATTTCTTTCCTTTGAAAATTTGTTTTCTTTTACTTATTTTCCCTCTGTATATTAACCCTTATTCTCCACCACACCATCTCAGTATTACTTTTGACTTAACCTGCAGGAAAGGGTGCTATCCTCACTGAGGTGTGACAATCTTCTCTCTGCGGACATCTTTACCGACCAGTATTAACACTTGGGAAGTGAACCCAGCATTATTCAACAGATGGATGGGCCATCTTTCCTTTTTTTCTTTTTTTCTTTAATGTCTTCCACCAAGAGTGAATGAGACAGTTTCTAGAGTGAGAATCTGTGTGGATGGGATATAGTGAAGAATTGACTCCTGTAGATGTCTCTTATGAGAACTGGGACACTGGAGCAGGATGGTAAGGATAGAGGAGGACTCCAGCTTTATAGGATTTTGCCATCTTGGTGTGCTGGTCAAGTTTCAGGGATCTGAATTTTGGGAACTTGAACATCCTTATCAAGTTGTAGCCACATAATTGTGACAAGCCAGTCAGCCCAAAGATTTGTACATGAACTTTGGATATGAATACCTCTCTTTGTAATATATAATACAAAGAGCAAAATACTCCTTTTTGCCTTAATTAAGAAATTGTGGCACATTATCTCTTCTGATCCATTTAGAGTTACGATTTAAGTTTTGATTGCTAAATACTTTTCCAGGAAGAGAAAAGCAAAACTGGATGGTGCAGTACTTGTTAGATGATTTAGGAATAGCTCCAGCCTGCCTGGGCTGAGAAGTTCGGAACTGTCCCTTTGGTAGATAGAGGGAAGAGAATTTCATATTCACAAGGAGTGAACATTTGGAAAGTGTTTGCCTGTGTACGTGAGGGTATGAATGTGGTGATACTGTACTTAATATTTCTTTTGTAAATAGAAAGTCTCACACATTTCGTGTTGTTTTTTTTCTTTGCAAGTTGAATCCAAAGGTTCTTGATTTGCTTTCTTAAAAAAAAAGTATTTGTATCTTTGTCTTCCATACCATATGTCTCATCACTGCCTATTATTAGCATCATTTTTTTCATCATTATCATGGACATTATTGACATTATCATCAGTACTATTATCGTCTTCCAGTTTTTACACTGATCCCTCCCCTCCTAACCCCATTTCAGTGCCAAAGCTATTGAAAGTTTTTTGTCAATGTTGTCTCAATTTCTTTTTCTTTTTTTTTTTTGCCCTGATACTCAAATGTCTCAGTTCTTTGATGTCACTTGCTCTGTCTCAGTTTGTCTGGCTCGTGTTTGATTATGAGTGTCTCTGGCTTTTCCTTGGCAACTGTGGCTGGTCACATCTGATCATAGTATCAACATTTCATAGACAGATCATTGGTGAAACATGTAGATCCTTGAATGAGGTGACGGGAAACCCTCCCTCAGATGGAATTCTAATGAATGCTCTGCAGCTGCAGAGGGACAACGTTCATATGTTGTTTAATCATTGTCAAACTGGAATGTAGCAGATTAAATGTTGCACGACTCACATCAGTGTCCATAACGGGAGCAGATTTGACTTTGAATAGTAACAACTTTTTGTAAGTTTATTTTCTTTCTATTTTTTTTTTTGATTCGTAAATTTTGAAAATATTTCTTTTTTTTTTTTTTTGTCCTATATTATGCTTATTTCAGGGGGCACAATGAGTAGTAAGAATCTTAGCACATAAAAATTTAATATGTTTGTTTTGTAAAGGTATAAATCTGTACTATATTCTGTATTAAAACTAACTATCTTGTGGTAAAACTATGAAAGATATTTTTTTGTCTCAGATGGCAGTGATGATTGATTTCTATAGGGCAGAATTTGACAGTCTTGTCTGTTACAGAATGTTCTAGTCAGCTGTAAAAAGACTCGTGTACATAATTTACATTGTTGGATGTTTATTCTTTAAATCTTGCACCTAAGCCTGGTATCCCAGTATTAAAATGTTCAGCTGAACACAGCATTTTATCTGCTGTTTGTCTCTTGGTCCACAGTTAGTACTGCTTTGTGTCCTACTTACACGTCTGTGTTTGTGTACATGGTCAGTTACGACTATAGCTATATGTACACATCCAAACTCAAGTACCATAAAATACTCAAAAACCTCAGTATTCAATTTCCATTTTATTCTGCCTTTATTGTATGATTATGGATATTATGCCATAGTGTTGACATTTTTTCAACATTTTAGCAAGTCTGAAAAATGCATTGTGTGTAAATATCTGGCCCACGTTTCAGTCACAAATTTATTTTGTGCATGCTTGGCATGTTCTCTGTATTTCTTGTTGAAATTTGCAGTTATATGGAAAGCCATAGATGTGTTCAGGTTTTATTTTGATCATTGTCGGCTATATCTTTGTCCATACATGATATCAGTCGTCATTTCTCTTATGTATAGCCTACTTATCAATGACAAGGATATCCAATATAGCCCTATCTGAGCACAGAATCAAAGTCTGTACATACTGGATTTCTCTTAACCTGTAGCGCATTTTGTACAGTTGTGACATTGGGCTCTAAGAGATGTATACATACCTTTGGCAAAGATTTTGTCTATATGAAAACAACATTGTCTCAGAATAATTCAAGATAAACTGCTCACCCTTGATCTCTGTGACATTTTCAAGCATTGACATATTTCATGTATGTCTAATGATTACATTTTGCCCTCAGAGGAAAAGAGGAAAGCCATTATAATTATATGTTAGATTTAGATAAAAGATTGAAAAATATGATAAGATTCACTGTAAGTTTAGAAAATTGTCATTCACACATATTCTTTCAATCGATGCAAACGTGATTTTAAAATCATCGTATTACCTATGTAAATGCATAAGTAACAGCCAAACATTGCAATGCAAATTTCAAATTTGTCTCAGTATCTGTTAGTTTTCTCACATGTCAGTTACATATAGTCCATTGAGTCTGTATTATTGAAATACAAAAACTGAGATGCTAGACAATTTCATCTTGATGTCTAGCTGTTGCTCTAGGATCTTCTATAATCAAGCTATGTCACCCATTCCAAAGGGACATCAGTGGTTGGCCCACAGCCAGGCAGACATACGTTGGCCCACAGCCAGGCAGACATACGTGTACATAACAGCTATAGGATCAGATTGTATCAAGTTAATCGTTGCATTTCTATCTGGTCTCCTGTCTGTGAAGGATAGCAGTTTCTCTGAGTCCAGGCCATAGCTTCACTGTTTGTGACATATTTTGTTCACCTCAGATTGCTCAAATAGTGTAAAGTCATACTGCCAAGTCAGATTGTAAGATAGTGGATTCTTCATATTCATCATATGATGTAGCAGATGGGTCTTGTCACCATGATGATTCAGACATACACCTTCATGGATCAAAAGATCATGATGAAGTCAATGGGCCTGGTCATTATGATGAATAGACACACTGCTACACAATCAAGAAGTCTGTACATTTTGTATGATATATTTTCCTGTGACCAGTAGCTGACAGCAAAGTTGACAGTAGATTAGAACCAGATTTAGGAATGTCTACCACAACATTGCCATATCTCAAACTTTGACAGTGGTTGGTAATCTTGTAATGATGAGTGTAGGAAATAGCATCTGGTATGGTTTTGCATTACGCTGTTATGTTTCCAAGAACTCCTGTATAACTCAATAACTGCAATGTATGAGCAGTCCAACATTTGGGTTTTGAATGCACAGACACTTCTGTATGTATATCTTGATGGTGTAAAATTGGAATGTGAATTTGCTTTCCATGTAGTGGCCATGTATGGGTCAGTTTTTGGTTCTCAGTGTTTGATATGCTTAACTATAACCTACGTATGTGTTGTCTATTCCAACTGCCCTCTC
Source organism: Peronia verruculata (assembly GCA_038406235.1). Classification (NCBI taxonomy): domain Eukaryota; kingdom Metazoa; phylum Mollusca; class Gastropoda; order Systellommatophora; family Onchidiidae; genus Peronia; species Peronia verruculata. Next base: position 7,407 of record JBCAUA010662332.1, read on the forward strand.
TGCTGATTGTAAATGATCCCTTTTTTTTTTCTTCTTTCTTAGACAACATGAATATGAATGGAGTTACAAGTTTTTTTGTTTTTTTTTAATCGCTTTTTTTTTTTTTTTTTCAAACAAGGATAAGAAAGGATTTAATGTCTCCCAATAGATTGGTTGCTCAGCCAGTCTCATAGGTTGGATTTCAGTTTTTAAATGCTGGAATTTTGATTTTTTTTTTTTAAATTATTTTTATTATTCTAATGATAATAAGTACAAGCTAAGATTGCAGGGAATTATATTTCATCTAATCTCAGTTTTAGAAGATTCCAGATTCAGATTCTGTGACAAGACATAACAATTGTTTGTTTGTTTATTGGTAGTGATTTGGTGTATCCCATGGAAACCTCATGTTGTTGGAAGTCTTTTTTGTCCTCACCATCACATCTTGCAGTGATGTCATTGTTACCCCCCCCATGTGCAATTCCATATCATTCACAGCTGCAGTGTTAACTTCCCATTTGCAAGTGTTACCTTCCTGTCTGGTACTGTTACCATCCCATATGGCTCCGATATTCTCCTGTCCCACAGTAGTAACTTCCCATCTGGCTGTGTTAACTTCCCAATCTACACTGTCAACATCCCATCTTGTCGAAACTCCTCCCATGGCTACCTATTGTTTGTTTATTTTGTTAACATTTTTTTTCTCTCTGAAGACCTAATTGCTGGACATGTATGTAGTAGCTACAGAAAGTAGAGAAAATACTTGGTTTGCTTGACATTGAAAATGAAATGCACTTGAGAGGAGAATGTTACTGTTGTTGTTTTGTTTGTCTAGCTGAGGTGGGTTGTGTATGAGATAGTGTAGAACTTGAGCCATGTTCTGTTGGGTTCTCACTGTGTTTGCTTGTTTGGTTTCTTCCAGTTCTCTGACCAACTCTATCATTCCATCTGTCTGATCTGTTAACTCATTCTGTTTTGTCTGTGTTAACAGTTCAGATGACCTACTGTTCACATCGACATTTCTCTTTGTTAGACTCAAGAATTCCATTGTTAACATTGAGGTACATCAAGGACCACAAGTTCAGTGCGCCACATTGACAGCGAGTTGTTCCCCCTGAGATTCCCCTGTTTACTAACACAGCAGATGTTTTGCCTTGTTATCTTTGTGTTTTCTGATGTTAACATTGAAATTCCTTTTGTTTAGCTGGGATACCCGTCAGTATTTCCATTCTCATAATTCATTCAGCGTTCATTGATTCAGGGCACGTCATTGTTTCTCATATCTTTGTTTGAAATTGTTGATTTTGATTTTGCCACGCACATGTTTGCACCTTTCCTGTTGAAGTTGTTGAATTTTCCAAGTGCTCAGAGAGAATAAGAAGTTTTTGTAGGAATTCCAAGACAGCTAACAGTAACACTTTTCTTTGGCAATTTCTCAGACTAAAGCATTATAGCCAGAGTTTTTTCGTTTTTTTTTTTTTTTAAAAATCTTTTTTAGTAGGTATGGAAACTGTCAATCTGATCAGAAGCTATTCCACAGATTATCTGACAGACTAGGGAGATTATGATCTTATTTTGACATCAGAACATATACTTATCAGCAAAAGTTTTTCTTTAAATGCTTAGACATGCAGACCATACTTTAAGAATACAAGACTATCATACCAGAAATGACAGCTTGGAACCTATCTTGTCTAATCAGTGAGGTATTTTGAGATCGGTCAAATGACGGAGGAAACATCACTCATATGTGGCTTTGTTTACATGGTGTGACATGGTTGAAAGCTTATCATTGGTTAAGATTTGTCTGCCATGAGCAGAGCATGTCAACAAATCAGTACGTGAGTGACAATCCTGTCATGTGACTTTTCTCAAAATACTTCACTGATATGACATACACATAGCATACCTGTGCAACAACTGACCAAGACGTATCAGAAATCTAACGGGTCAGGGAAGACAGGTGCCAACAAATTGGCAATATTTCATGAGGTCTTTTATCTCCATGTTTTTCATTTTCGTTCTCCTCTTATGAATGGCTCTCATGTTGTAACTCTTTCATTTTTGTTGTTGTCGCAATCTGTGTACATAGATCAGTGAAAACATAGCCTAGTTCTAACATGTGTTTTTGTATATCTTGATGCATTTTTTTTTTCCCCCTGTATTGGTTCAGATGCATTTACTTTTGTCCTGCCATTTTAGTCTCATGCTGTGTATATAGTCAATCTGTCTTTTTTTTTTCCTTATTGTTGTCTGAAAACCAGATACAGATCCTCCACAATTACCTGCTTCAGTAACTTTCTACTGATTAACCTTTGGACAAAAACCACATATGTATTTGTGTTCATCTTCTCAATACTGAAGATTTTTTTACTTTATTTTTGACAATGCTAAATGATCATCATTCTGTTTAGGTTTTTCCATTCTGAGTTTTGCTTTCCTGTATCTGACTGTGTGTTACATGAATGTTGTCCTGTTGAGGTTTTTTTTCTTTCCATTGTTGTTGTCTAGATTTATCAGACCCAAAAATTGCCACTATTACACATATAACTCTATTGTCCGGGTGAGTGTGAGTTTCTAGTCAAACTTGTAACAATTTGAAGGTGAACATTTTGTCACCAGGATTTTCCATCTTATGCATTATGTTTTTGTTATTGCTGTCATATCTCACCATTATATTTGAGTGTATGAAATCTTACCCATTCTTTATTTTTTTTTTTTAAATCATTTCTGTATACTTGTGTATTTTGACTTTGTATTTCTTTCATTACAAATGTCTCTACAGAGAGAATATTCTAGCCTTTGGATGCATAATTGTGTTATGCAGTAATTACTAATTGTTTTGCTACATGCAACACCCTCTCAGCTGTAATTTTTTTTTTTTCATTTGTAGGAATTTTTCCACTGATGAACAATGTCTTGTGTATCCTTTTGCCTTGCAGAACAAATGTCATCTTGTTTGTGGTCGAGTCAGACTATGGAACTAGTCAGTTGTATTATACAGCAACTTGTGCAATGCATAAACTCTTATGGGTGCAATGACAAAAAAAAAAATAATATAATATATATTACTAGATTTTTATCAAGCACCAGATTTGTGTATATTCTATTATCTAAATACTCATGATGTAATGGAATATGAATTAAATAGTAATTTTCAAATCTTTCAAAAACCGATTTATAACAACAGTTAAAGAGACAAAGTTTTTGAATTGCCCAATTCAATCATTTGTCAAAGTGAGGTTATTTGCTGTCCCATATTGTATCTATGGCCCTTGAGATTGTGATCTACTGTCTCCTAACTGTGGCTTACTGGCAGTCCTCACTGAGCAGAAACCCTTAGAATATCAAGACAACAGAAGCTGATTTTCAGTTGTACAGCATGAGCTTTTGACAACATGAGGATGTTGATGCAGTGTTGAGCATTTAGCCTCAGCACATTCTCTTAAACTTTGTGCAATTTCAGATATCTAGTCGTTGAAATATGGGTAGCATATTGTGCTCTCTAAAATTGTGTTACATTGGTGTGCAGTTTTTTTCTCATGGTGTCTTCATTTTTTAAAATGATCTGCGAAATTTCAGAACATCTGGCTTGTTCTTGAGGCAATTTTTGCATGGGATCTGAATTTCAAATATGACGGAAATGCGCACATGTATTGACACATCTAGCCAAAATTTCTAGTCAATCTGTTGAGACACATGACTCAGTATTTTAGTTTTTTTTTTTTTTTAATTTCATGATTTTATGGAATGCAAACTGTAATATGTTGTGACCATTTGCTTTAATTTGTGTTTCAAAATTTCTTTTGCTGACCTGACAGAACCAGCATACCTTGTTTTCATTTTAAGAAGATTTTAGATTCTACAGCTACACCAGCAGTAGAAATTATAGTAGAAGACATGATCTTTCTGCAAAAACGTACATGTATAAGGCAACTCTTCTCAGGTGAAAAATTGGAACTCTTCATCTTCATTTGTTCATTGCTTTTCATTTTATGCATTTATTTTATTTCATGAGAAAAGACATCAAGAGCTCAGTGTTATGAAATCTGACATTTCCTGGTATTGTGCTTGGTTATAGTGTTTGTGTTTGTTGTTGCTCCTTTTTTCTGTTTCAAACTCTGGCTCTCCAATCTCATCTGGACTTTTTTTTTTACTCCAGAAACAAAGACTTGTGTGGTTTGCTCACTATGGATGTAATCATTTTTTTAAAGAATGACATTCTTTTTCATTTTCTTTCTCTTTCATCTATTTTACTTTGAAATCATGAAAATAAAATTTTAAATATCATTTCAGAACCAGTCTGTGTGTGTGTTTTTCTTTTCTGATTTGTGCCCTCTTGGTGAAGGGCTTTTGATTTGTGTGGCATTAGGCCAGTTATGTCTTACAAGGTGCATGGCACTCACTGTCAATGAGAAACACGATAGTGTACATTTTATTGTGTGGAAGAAATTTCAACAGAAATGTTCAAGATATTCCAGTGATATGCTGGGTGTGCATCCATGTGCAGAAAGATGTAGATTCACAATGCATTTTGTTCCGCAAATTGTCACTACTGGGCTAGACTGCCTGGTGCCAAAGCAAGCCTAAGTTTTTAAATGTCAAAGTAAACATGATCACAATCTTGACTTCAGATTCTTAATCAAGACTTTCAAAACAATAAAATAACAACACTGCCTACTGCATCTTTTACCAAACACACCCAGTCACATAGAAATGGGGGAACATAGTGTGGCTTGGTTAGTCTTCACATGGGTTTACAGCACACACTATAAATTCATCTCATCAGCAGATGCATGCCAAAAAGGACAGAATGGCAACACAAGTTGTGCTGTGCAGCTTTCCTATATTCCTCAGCTTATCTTTCACTGGTCACTGTCCTCGCTATCTTGTCCTCTAGTCAAAAAAATTGATTTATTGAAGGAGAAAATACATGTATAAACACTACATGACAAGCAGATCTACAAATACACAGTTCAAAAACAATATTAATTTCACAAAAATTTATTTCATTCACCTTTGTTACAGCTCCGGTGTTTTGTAAGCCAGAAAAGTGAAAAAAAACTAAAGTCACATGAAATTATCATTTTATCCTGGAAAGCTAGCGAAGTGACATTTAGCACAATAAAAAAAATATTAAAAAAACAGTCCAGATACAAGAATGAAAACAGTGAACAACAACAGAGATCAGGCTTTTTTTTTTTTTCCTTTTTCAGTCAAATTTTTAAAAAATAAACGAAAAGTCTGATGAAAAACTGTCCAAACAATATAATGCATGAAACAGAAATTTCAAATGTAATTTACCACCTTAAATTAAGCAGAAAACAAACAAGCAGAATTTGTCTAAATATCAATGATCTGCAGCTCAATCTCTCTGTTTTGTATTAAGTAAGATAGAATCAAAAAGTTTCTATAAAAATCACATGCCTACATAAATCCATGCAAAAAGTCTTGTGTAAAAAGAAAAAGCTCCTGAACAATACATGTAGACAAGTTAGTCAGGTTTTCAAAGTATTGAAGATGAACACACAATGGATGGCATCATTAATGATGAAAAAAGTACTCAGTGATAATTTTATGTGGCCACTAGACAATACAGTGTTGTCTCCGCCTAAGAACCCAGTCATGGGGAGACAGAAAAACCTTAGATGGACAGGTTCTTAAGCAGATTGAAAAATTATGCAACCCGTCTGACTATAAAGTGTCTTCACTACTAAGATTAGTTGATTGTTACCATTAGTTAAAGATTTATATATATGATTAAGTACAGCCTGTGATGAAAAATGAACATAATAATCTTAAATACGTGGAGAATTTCTTAATTTATCTAAACTGATGACATTCCATGACAAAAATGGCCAAATTTACACCCCACTGAGCTGTCTTATATGTTATGCATTCCCATGAATGATGGAATTCAATAAGTAAACAGTATGTAGTAATATGATCAACATAATTGCTGAATACACAGGAAACTGTCTCTAAAGCAATCATGATATTCAGTGACAAGATTGGCCACGTATCAATTAATTAAACTGAGTCCTTTCTATACACCACCAATGTTGGAATTCTCTCAGTATTTTTTTCTAACAACAATAAAATATATCAAACAAACAACACAACCAACAGTTCCCACTACCAACTGAACATCTGAACAAGAATATGCACATCAATACAACTACATCAGTCACAGTACAAGTACAAACAGACAGACATTTCAGTTATTCTTACAACATCTGAATAGCAACAAAAGCACAAATATACAAATCACAAAATTAATATATGCATTTTCATTAAAACAAGTTTGACAACCAAAGAGACAGGCTTTTCATTTAGTTTTGAATTTCTTTCAGTTTACCATGTAAGCTGTGATTAAAAAAAAAAAAAAGGCAGCATTGTGATGATTGAAAAAAGGACAACAATGAATGTTGAGAGATAACAGAGTTGCTTCGCTCGTCCTGCGAGTAGCTCTTAGGAGTTTGCTTGTAGAGACTGGCGTGAAAAGGCAAACGAGCAGCATTAGGACTTCGGTCTGAGCTGCTATAAGCGGAGGGCGGTCCCCTCCCTAGTTCCGACCTCTACCTTCTCGTGGTGGCAACTGTTAAGGATTTGGCCAGCCAGCGCTGCCAGATCTGAACGGACAGAGGCGGGATGTCGGGCGGCCAGCGATACCCATCTGGTCTGGTCCTCCGTCTGGTGGGTGTCCGTGGGATACCGGTCTTGCAGTACTTCCGGAGCGGCCGCTGCTGCCTGGGTTGCTGACGCCTTCCCCTCTCGGCCTTGCCTGGCATGGATGTGGGGTGAGCTGCCGGGCACTGCTGAGTCGTGGTGGCCGACGCTTCGTGACGAAGTCCAGTGACCAGGGTGGCTGCTGCTCCTGTGGCCCCGAGGATTAGAGAAAGCCAGGCGCTTCCCCATGCATTGCGCTTAGCGCACACCATAGGATACCATGTAATGTGGTTCCTGATTCAGTCTTGGGTGTGTATCCCATTGATGCACCTAAGTGGCTCGGCCGCTTAGATTGTCCGAGCATCTTCCTTGGTCTGGTGGAATATGTTTTTGAGTATCGTACAAGCGGTACCGGGAACAGGTGTGGGGGGCCTTTGGCGGGGTCCCGGTCAGAGGTCGCCGCCTCCGACCAAAGTGTCTTGGGCTCATCTGCTTGTCTCGATTATGTCCGTCAGTGTTGCCTGACTGCAGAGAAATCGGAGAAGGAGGGGTTGGGTGTCAGTAGATCTGATTGGTATGCTGATCCCGCCCGCCTTCTGCACCAAACGGACAGGGGGACCCGCGGGCCCTCGCTCGTTTATGAGGGACTGTGGGTCCCCAGTTGCTTTTTGATCATTTCAGGTCTCCTTTGGTGAGTTTTGCCCTGTTGAGGAAAGGCCGGCATAAGACCGGAATGTTCCTCGAATGGAAGCTTTGCACCTGTCGTCCGCCCCCGGAAGCTGCCGCTTGGGATGATTTGACTCAAAAACTCCAATAAGGACTTGATAGTCTTTTGATGACTTGTCCTGCAGCTCGGCGACTGATAGGATAGGCAACTGCACAGTCTCTGTAATAGAGACCAGCCCCGTTGGGGCTATACGAAGTGATAAGAAAATAACACTTCCCACACAACACGACAACACAGGCTGCTAAGAGTAACCCCTCGCAGTCCACCCTGGGATTAGAATCAGGGCTGACTGACAGCTGTAAATTGTAAGGACAAAAAAAAAAAAAAATTTCAGATGAAGAGATCAAGAGACACCTCAATACAAAACATTATAGCCTTTGGGCCTATCGCTGTATGAGAAGATGCCTGGCTCTCTTCACCTGCCTTGTGTTGGCAGGGATACGCAAACACACATGCAGACAGCAGTTCCATACTAGGCTCTCCTCGTGTTCTTGTGTGCATTGGCCAGCCCGCGAACACACACCAGACTACTGACTGCCTTGATACAGACACACTACAGTACTCTGGGTTCAAGTGGCACACAGTTCCACGCTTAGCCCACTGTGTTTGCCTCACGCTGGGGTGGATACACTTCATTCGCCTCATGCTGATGTGGATACACTTCATTTGCCTCACCGTGGCGTGGATACACAAACACCTACCCACACTTGGCTCTCTTCGCCCAATTTGTTGACACACTATCAAGTCCTAATTGGAGTTTTTGAGTCAAACCATCCCAAGCGGCAGCTTCCGGGGGCGGACGACAGGTGCAAAGCCTCCACACGAGGAACATTCCGGTCTTATGCCGGCCCTTCCTCAACAGGGCAAAACTCACCAAAGG
>JBCAUA010662443.1:0-15661 GCA_038406235.1 Peronia verruculata
GGGTAACCTCTTGCAGATACCCTGGGGGGGGGGTGGAGCCTGTTGCAGATACGGGGGGGGGGGGGCTATGCTTTACAGAGACCCTAGCACACAACAAAAAGAAATGAGAAACATTGCTGCATGACGACACCTGCTAGTGTTAAGGATGCAAGGCAAAGGCAAAATTATATATAACAGCTTCTCTTCCTCAGTTGTCATTCCGCAAAAAAAAAAACACAATTCACAATAAAACTGTGGACATGCATTGCATGATTTACATGTTAGCCTCTGATTATAAGAAAATGTATAAACTCTACAATTATAAGAAAATGTATAAACTCTACAGGGTCTCTTTAAATATTTCTGAAAAGGAAACTAAAATTTATCTACATTTATTAATCCCTGTTTTAATGAAGTAAATGAGTACAACAGGGAATTATGAGCATTAAATAAGTTACATTTTGTAGGAAACATGTGGGCTATTTAAAACTTGATATAGGGCAAAAAGACAACTAGAGTGTTATGATTATAGAAACATAACAGTAACAAAAAGGCATCCATACGTTTCTATATGAAACCGGGAGACAGAAATAGAGAAATTTTTCATATTCAACCAAGCAAAAACCTGGAAATCCCCGGCGACGTGTTTGTGCCCCCTGCTAAAAAAAAAAAAAGAATACTCACTGATGTTTGTTACTGCTCCGCCACGAGATCACCGGTCCCGTGCACTTTTATGTGCTTTCCTTGTCAACAGTACTGAACATCTTGGAGTATTTGTATCCAAATACTAAAATTAGATTTTTTTTTTTTTTTTAGCTGTTTGCTTGGTCGAAACAAATCTATTGCAGAGTTGTAGGCTTACATAAAACAACAGCAACAAAGGCACGGTAACAGAAACAGCCAGAAGTTCGCCTGCAGCAATGAAAAGCAACTTCATGAAAACAAAATATAGCAAAATAATGACGAGTCATTGCCTATGTGACACTTACCCATTCGTTTCTTTGTTCCATTCATCTGAAATACACAAAAGGCAGGCAAACGTATATATATAATCTAGATCTATACATAGGGATTACTTTACTGCTACAGGCGAATCGAAAACGATTGCTACCGTTTCCACTACTTACTACCGTACATCGTTAACTTTTAAAGTAAAATTGTTCTAATTGTTAGCGAATGTAAAATTATTCTATTTGTTAAATACTTTCGTTATTATAGTATATTTCAAGTAACCGTCTGAGAACTAAAGATTTTTATTTACCTTGATGAACGGAATAGATCGAGACCTAGCTCCGTATCTAAGCCTCTTTTACATGTACTTCACTTACGAGAACTTTGAGCAGTTATTTCGGGAATTCCCATTTTTATTCAGGGTTTTATGAAAAGTAGCTGGTTCCACCGGAACAAATTTTCAATATTCTATTACTACCTGTACTACAATCAACTAACTGAAAATAACGAATTATTTATAGAATATTTCGCAGCCAGTGATAATTAACATATGTTTTCTTGTCTGTTTGCCTATGTGTCATAATCTGTCTGGTTGTCTGAATATTGATCTATGTCTGCTTATTTGCCTGTACGCACGTTTGTCATTTTAAAAAAATGGTGATCAAAAATTTTGACATAGATCTAGATCTAGATCTAGATCTAGTACCATAAGAAAAATCATACTTCTCAACATTAATTTTCTGGAATTTTTCTCAACATACGTTTGAAACAAAGAGCATAAAAGTGATTTTGTCCGAGTTTGTGCTCAAAATCCCCCAGGTCTGGCAAAACATAGTATTAGGATGAATAGTCAAAAGCACTCCGGCAATAACTCTGTCTACCTTGTCAAATTAATTTAATTTGTCACATGATTCAAACAAACTCCTTATGAACTATACAAAGCCTCATGCTTTCCTTTGATGTCTTATTGAAATACATTTATATGAGCTAATTTTAAATAATAATATGATAAAATGTCTAGCAGACTCATTCTATATTATGAGACTAACGCCTGTGTCTGTTTCATCACCCCAGGCCTGTCTGTCTGAAGTTATTCAACAGTGCAATAGTTGTTGCCGACAAAATTGCGAGCGGTTTGATACATTAATTTTGGTGTTTCTCCTCCTTGCAGCTTTACCTATCACTCAACTGTTGAGAATTTCTTTGTTTTTGCCTTGCAAATTCCCTGTACTACAGTGCTCCTGCATTTGCTGAGATTTTCTGCATGTGCTTCTTAGTAAATTGTAAAAACCTGCATTAAAGCATTGCAATGATTGAAACATTGGTTTGTAGATGGGACATAGGACAATGTAAGCCTGGTCGAGTCGCTTGGAGAGGTTTCAGGACCTCTCTTTTGTAAAATAACTTGTGTACTTTGGGGATCCTTTTGTCACCAGTGAAGCAAACTTGTTTATTTCCTTTACGAAAACTTATGTAACCACCAGCCCCCCCCCCCTCCCCCCATTTCCTGTTTCTAAACAACTTCACAGGAAGAGGAACAAAGGAGAGAAAAGATATAAACAGAGAGGTGTAAGCAAGATCAGAAAAGCAGCAACACTCATATGAAAACTAACAGGGGAAAAACAACAGATGCCCACTTTTTCATGTAAGAATTTCCAAGGCAAAGGTTCAAGGATGTGGTCCTGAGTCTTTATTCCACCTACAAATATCAAAAAGAGCAGTCATTGCTTTATAACAAATTGGAATAAATCAATAATTCAACAAAAAAAAAAAAAGCATACAAGTATTTAAAAATCAAATTTCAGTCTTCATTATGAATAATGAGTCCTCTCATCTTCAGTTTAAACTAATTGGTTCCAACTTGAATTTAAACTATCACAAAAACTGCATGTTGCGTCACTTGTTGCTGCAAATCCATACCATGTAAATCTACCTACGGAGAACAGGACAAACAACACTTGATGACAACCTTTACATTTAGTGATAGTAGCTCTCTTACAAAACAATCATCTAAAAAAGCTTTTAAATCTACACTTCATTAAATTTGGTACACTGAATTAAAAAAATACAGTGAGATTTTCAATTTGATAAATATCAAACTTTGTTGAAATGCTAACAGTTTTCTTCTACAATCTTCAAAATAATGTACTAATCAGCCCTAAAATCAGCCCATGGCGTGTTAGCTCTGTGATTTGTGCTGCAGCCTTTGGAAGCAGAGGTCGGTGGTTCGAATCGCAACGGTTGCATATTGTATCCTTAGGAAAGATACTTAACACAATTTTCCTCAGCCCACCCATCAGGAAAACGGGTAACTAATATATATTGGGCAAAGTACATGGTGCTGCACTGCGGCGATACAGTCTGAAATGGCCAAGCCAATTTCCCATCTTTTCCCATCTTGGGGGCCAAGGGATGGTACTTTTTACTTTTTTTTTTTTTTTTTTACTTTTAAAATGGAATATATATACAAGAAAGCAATTCAAAAGAATGAAGGTGTTATGTCAACGGTGCTGCGCTGTATGCAAGGGATGGGCAAAACTTCATAAAACAATTAAGCAGGATAAATATTTTGGCTTGCTGACAGTTTAAATTAATCAGTTTTTGTCATCCACACTGCATTTCTGCCTTGTGGTTTACTGTTCTGATTAAAAATATCAGTTCCACCTGTAGGTGTGTAGCCCAATTAACAAATGGATCTAATGTGTTGTTCTCCACCCTTGATCTTCATATCTAAACACAAAAACCAATGTGTTTTAAAGCAGATATAGAAAACACAAAATACATGTATAGAGAAATGGCACATGAATGTATTGGACCTTAAATGACAGATGTATCAAAGAAATAACCCAACAACAAACAAAGAAACAAAAAAAGTTAAAAAAAAAAAAAGCATAGACACACACACACACACACACAAAAAAAAGCAATAATAATCAAATAAATTTTACATTAAATTTCAACACTGGTAAAGCTCACTTATGAAATCACAGATAGCTGTCTGCAGGTGGTTTAAATACTGAAGAATTACATGTATTATATGAACAAAATGTTAAATGACATAACAAATCTTTTTTTTTTTTTTTTAATTATAAATACATGGAGGTGTAATCAGACAGGAAATAAAATTGTCAAATGAACCTAACTTATATTTTGCTCTTTCTGAGTACTCAGTATGCTTAAGTTCTGGTCCACTGGCTACTTGTTCGAAATCAAATGAAAATCTGTTTCTAAATTCTGAGAAAATTTAATAATTGGTGAAATATTTATAAATAGTGCAAACTTCAATAAATTTATCAATCCCTTATGAGGGCCTACAGAGGATTATTTTGTTATAATTTAATATCAATCAAATACAAATTTACCCAAATTTGATATATTTGAGCATTGCAACAAAATAACAATTTAACAGAGTTTGACATAGTGATACATGAATTCTCTAATACTGTCTATCTAATGCTGAAGTTTCTGTCTGGAGTGAGTGGGCCAAAAGCCAGTTTTTATAATGGATGTCATCACTAAGAACAATTTACACGTTAACATTTAAGAAATTATGGACTATTGACTTGGCTACAACATTAAACAGATAACATACTACATTTAATTTTCTTATCGTTGCAACAGAAAAACTTATTTCATCCAAAGACTCTGATGTTACTTAAGTCATGGCTCTCACAAGCTGTATTCTTCTTTAGAATGTGAAATATTTCACGGCAAAAAAAATTAAACTATGCCATTTTCTGGAACTTCTGTGGGCGGATAAATTATGAAATTGCATAGTTAGGTTGTTATAGGCAGTTTGATGATAAACAACCAATCATTATCTGACTCTAAATCTTTCAAATAATAACCGGTCTAAGATGGAATATAACAAGAATATAGAACATACATAAGAAGTGAAATCTATATATTCAAATATTGGGCATTACATCAAGCAGCAAAGAAACAACCAAATATGAAAATACAACAATATGAAAATTACAACAAATATTTATAAAAGGGGAATTTATGTCATTATTAAATACTGTGTTTTTTATAGACCTAAGAAGAATGTATAGAACAGGACATAACTTTACAGTACTTTACTATTTGAAAGCACAATGACATCATACTCAATAACACATCAGTTACTAACAATGGATGATTCACTATCTCGAGCAGTGCTTCCTAACACCAACAGTTTTGCACATGAAACCCACACAACCATCTACTTTCAGCAGTTGTTTCCTGTGATGCAGAAGGAAATAAATATTTAACAAAAAATATATATGAGACACGACATGATGAAATCAGGCACTTGTCAAGCCGAGCCAGCTGGAGAAATCACATGTTTGTCAACAGTGAATGAATTTTTAAGGTATTTTTTTTTTTCTTCACCAAACCCTTCTAAATCTAAAAATGCATTTCAGCATTCAATTTACCGAAATAGATCGAATTAAAGCCCAAAAATTGTAAATTGGTGGCATGGCCCAACAAGGATTAGCAAGGATTTACAAAAGTGATTGGCCATTTTCTCGATAAATTCAGCTGCAGCAACAGGTCCCAGATCATCTTTATTTACCAGTATCTCAAGTTCTACTGAAGAAAGAACAATTATTTTTCACACACAGAACGGGAATCTTTACAGTGATAACAATATCTGTGTATACTCAAATTTTAACCTGATTTCATCGTGTAGCATCTCAGACATAAGTTCACAATTACCAACCAATGTTATCTAATGGCACTGAACTGCTGTAACACATGTATTTTTTTTTTTTTTTTCTGAACCAAAACAAAAACAAAAGGAAGAGCATAAAAAATGCAATTGATGAGGGAAAATTATTTTATCTCAAGCTACCTCTGGCAAAGACTATGCCATCCCCTTGTGACCCACTGATTGGGAACCCCTGCTCTAGAGACAAAACAACATACATGTAATTTATTTGGATATGATTTTAATTAATTGCTAGGAGTTTTACTGCTTTTGTAGTGTGTAAGATTTAGTGTAATTTTCTTTTTCATACTTGAATACAAAAGGCATGTAAAGATAAATACAGTGGTCTCAGCCTAAGAACCCTCCGCCTTAGAGCCCAGTCCGCCTAAGAACCCGCCTCTGCAGCGAAACGGAATTTTTCCTCTATAATTTACCCCTCTAAGAACCTGCTATGGCACTCCCAAACAAAAAAATCTGTCCTAGAGCCCAGTGTCAGACCACGATACCCGAGTACTTATGGTATAATTCTACATCATACTGTCCACTTGAGAGAAACGCATAGTTCTAGACCTGCAGTAAAAAGGGGGTGGAGGTAGAGGGAACAGGTAGACAAAGAAGAGGAAGTGATGGTTGATGAATGACTGCATAGTAAGGCCACATTGTTGACTAATCCGTAACCATTTCTTTGTTTGACAATGGCACTTGTGATTGGCTTTGTGGATATGGCGGTGTAAGTTTAGCCTCCTGACTGGTCAACTGTTTTGCTACTTCGGTCGGTCTGTAAACACTTGAGTCACTCGTGCGATTATCCCCGGGGTAGCATAGCAATAAATATCATGTTTACAACATGGATACCATTATGTGAAAATCACATGACGTTTAAGCGCTGAGCAGTATTGAGGTAATTATACACTAAAAAGATCAGGAATTGCCACATCTAATCACACACAGGGAAGAAGGCTGTACCGTACTTATTCACATAGATAGATCTAAATCTTTAACTAACAGTAACGATCAACTAATTATAGTTGTGAAGACAATCTGTGGTCAGATGGGCTGCATAACTTTTCAGTTCGCCTAAGAACCTGTCCGGCTAAGAACCCGCTTTTTTTGTCTCCCGACGACCGGGTCTTAGGCAGAGGCCACTGTATATCATAATTTATTTTAATAATAATAAAGGGCATTTATATAGCACTTCACCCCCGGAGGTTTGAAGCGCTTTACAGAACCAAAATGTTTAGCAGCCACACACGAAATATGCCTGAAAACAAACAAGGGCAATAACATACGCACATATTTATAACATGGCACACATAAAGACTCGAGACATGCTCACACACACAATCCTGCACGATCTTAATTCCTCTTGTACATTGGTGAATTGATAAAAGTTTAATGTCTAGATGGAGAAAGATTTTATATAGTTTTCATTCCAACATTATTATTTCATCAACATGATCTTAATTCATTTTTTATTTGGTGATTTGATAAAAATTTAGTGCCTGAGTTAAGAAGATTTTATAATTTTTCTCACTTACACTTAATGCAGAAACGTTTTTCAAGGCAATCGTTATAATTTACTTCATCAACATGATCTTAACTTATGCTGCATTAAAATTTTGTGAATTTATAAAAGTTTATAGACAGCGACTTGACAGAGACATAGAGACATAGTTCGTGTAGTCTTGTTCTCTCATACTTAAGCACAAATAAAGGATTTCAGGGCAAAATGCAACAAATGCAATTTTTAAAAATTTTTAGTTATACCCCTTAATACTGGGAATGGTGACAGTCCTATATGGTTCACCAAACGTGACTTATCCTTCCCAAAGGTCTTCAGAAAATTCTAGTTCTTAATGATAAATTACTAATTACTGGAGAACAATTTGTCACTTTTCTCTAAACGGCGATTTTGGATAAGCCTCATTTTGCCCTGAAACCTTTCAAATGGCCTGCAGGATAAAACACCATAATTTATGTCAATAACTGCACTAAGATCTTAATCGATATCTCAATGATGAATTAACCAAAGTATATGTAACTGCCTGAATCAAGAAAGATTTGATGTAGTTCTAGTTTTCTCTCTTACACTGCCAAAGTCACTCAGTGGGTTCTCAATTGGAGCTCATGAGGAAAAAGGAAACGGGGCGCTTTAAACAGACTTGGGAATGGAGCCAGCATTCAGAACTCACGGCCACCACATTGATATAGGAGGCTGTGAAAAAAGATTGTCAGAGACAAGAAGATAATGTGAGTAACTGCTGAGCACCAGGGAATAAAGAGGAATAACTACCATAACTAAATACTACTCTCTCATGCTTGAGTACAAAAAAGCCTATACACACCATGTACTAAATACATGTACTACTGTCTCTTGTACAATACGCCAATTTACTACCATAAATAACTATTAGTCCGTCCTACTTAAGTACAAAAAGCTTTTTCACTACCATAACTAAATACTACTTTTTCACACTCAAATACAACAAGCCTATCTGCTACCATAACCAAATACTATTCTTTCATACTTCAATACAAGAAGCCTATTTTCTACTATAACTAATCACTACTCTCTCAAGTACAATCTATTACAAAAATGCTACATTCACACAAGCATATATAATGGACAAAAATGACACAAACAACATCAAAAAACCTTGCCTCAGCACAAGCCAAGCAATGATCTAGATGTTTATATTATAAATATATATTATGAAAAATATATAGAGCAAATAAACGAATTGCCATTCAATTATGGATATGTTGACCGTTTTCTCAGTGATTTTGAGAATTCACTGATTTCTCTAGGATATAGATCTGAATTGTGTTTGGTATTTGTCTGTACATGGTGTTAACTAACTCTACAGAAGGTCATGGGGAAATCTAGCCACAGACTTGCTCCTAATACTTTGCACTGCACATAAAATACAGAGAATAAGAGGTCTCAATTTGAGATCCCTCATCATCAACGGGAGATTGTTTCACAGATTATCTGCCCTTTCCAAAAGAGGGACTTTTGTAAGAGTAGATCATTTTGACCAAACTTTTACTTCCCTTTGCCAAACAAAGATTTTTTTAGCAAACAGTGTAAAGAGGAAAAAATCCTTTTACTGCTTACCATTTGAAAAACTGATTGCCAAAAATTTTGATAAAATTATAATAATAAGAAGAAAACATTCTCATGACATTTTTTTTTTTTTTTCAATTTGTCATGGTCTGTGTTTCAAGCAATGGGCGCAAAAGTGATTTTTGTCTTCTTTACACTGCTTGTTCAATCCCTCTTCTGTTTGGTCAAGGGAAGTAATAGGACTGAGCAAAACCATCTCCTATTCTCTTGGAGTCACAGGTGGGTCCCCTCAGGAGTTTCTATTTGCTTTTTAAATTTATGGCATGCACAGTCGATACTTTGTGAGTGTAAAACATCCTTACTGAAAGGTTTGAAGAGAAAACAAAATAACAGTCATTTTTGTTTACATTATGAAGGCACATGCACCTTTGTGTGAGTTTCTTGGTCTGATCTAAATTTTGTAAACTGCAACATCTCCAGCAGAAATAAACACTGGAGACTCCTATGTTCAGCAAAACACATTTATTTACTCCTGAAAATACTTCAATCACATTTGACTGTGTAACTGTTCTGATCTGTACTGAAATTGGTACTTTTCATATGACAAAACTGCATAGTCCAAAAAAAAAACATGCTGGTTTAAAATTAATGAGGTGCTGGGGTATATCAGAGAGACTGGACAGTTTGTATAAGGGAGATACTCAGTAATTTCTTTAATGTTTTGATTTGTACAGAGGTTGAATGTTTTTCAGTAGTAATTAGCACATGTTATTGAAAAGTTCTTGCAAGTTTCACAGTGACCGTTTCCCATAAAGTTATAATCTACAATGAGGACAACTCAATCAATTTTGACAGTTTGGAAAATGAGGCAGCTAGGCCAAGTTTTGAAGTATGTTGCAATACATACATGATGGCTCTGCTGCTTTGGAGAGGAAGAGTGCAAGGTGTAGGTATTACAAAACAGAAATCTCAATTTTAAAAAAATACATGTAGCACCTAGCAGCACACACACAACGATAATGTCAACGAAGATATTGCTTACATTGCCCCAACTAAAAACCAAAAAGGTGAAAAAAAAATGGATGCCCCTGATATTTTCCCCACTTCTGGCTTATTTGCTTCTGCATGTCTTACGATCAGGGCAAATGAGTCGGAAGTCGCGTCGGGCAAAGAAGATACACTAATTACACAGCTGTTATTGGTCGTTTTTAACCACTCTCCTACTAAGATGCCAAATTTTTTTTTTTTTTACAAAACGACAATTTAACCTTTTCTAATCTGAAAAAAATTAATATTTTGGTATCAAAGTCGAAAAATAGTAAAAAACGGTCAAAAATGGTTCTGACTTGAATTCACCCGGCGCGACTTGCGACTCATTTGCCCTGGGCGAGAGACATATATATAGATCTATGTGTTGTTTGATATACAATATAATGAGTTGGTTGCCAGTTGAGAGTCTATGTCATGAAATTAAAGACAATTCTGTTGAAGAAAGATATTATGCTTTTTATATTCCCATCAAAGGACAGCCTTACTTTGCATTAATCCACAAATAAGGTTCATTGGTTTGCGGCAATGGGTTTCAGATAAAACACAACATCTGTGTCAGAGAAATTGTTGTAGTAGAAACCAAAATGCTTGTGGTTGTCCATGAGGGTGTCATTCATGTACAGAGACAACTGTTGCGGACTCTCGGTTACCATTCCAAAGTTTGAATGTGCTAAGAGGTCCTCTTTAACCTGAAAATCATGTTTGAGAAATAGAAATAAGGTCACTGAAAAGGAAATGCAACTGTAATTCACCTCCTTCTCTCCATTATTTCTTCTATCTATGCATGCATCTGTCCATCCATCCATCTGGCCATTTGTCCACCAACCCATCCATCCGTCTATCCATCTATTTGTCCATTCATTCATCCATCCATTGTTCCATCCATCCATTCTTCCTTCCCTCCATCCATCCATGCATGCACCCATCCATCCATCCATCCATCCACCCACCCATTCATCCATCCATCCATCCATCCATCTATCCATCCATCCATCCATTAGTCTGTCCATCCATCCATTCATCCATGGTGATACTGTTTATTCTGTAAGTTCAAGTAAAGGAACAAAAATATCAATCAAATACAATTCAATATCTAATTCCATAGGCTCTACACCTTTATTTATCCACCTGTCTGTCCATCCACTCATTTACAGTACCGGTAATATTATTTAAGCAAATAATGTCTGAAAAAAAAGTTGTCTATCTATTGTGCTGAATGTTTATTTTGCCTATGGTTATCAACTTGAGAAAATCATAGCAATGGAAAAGCCTGTGCCAAATACATTTTTACCTGTTTCCCTCTGCTTATTTTGAACACCATACAACAATCAATTCCTTTGTTGTTGATGTCATTTTTTTTTTTTTTTTTTGTCTTTAGGTGACTAAAATTATTCATCCATCTGCTGATTCACTCCCATCTCAGAATCTGGTTTACACTGAAAATTAGATTCATTAATTTTAGAAAAAAAAAAAAAAAAAAGCTTGGTTCATCAATCCATGCACAGAAATGTTAAATTTACGTACCTGCCTCACACTTCTAGTAAGCCAATCTGGGTGAATTACAAACTCAATGGTGTCATCCTTGTAAATAAAAGTACAATCCACATCAGCAATACTTGCTTCAGCCCCTGAAATATAGAAAATGGTAAGGTAGGGTTTTACATGTAATGACCAAAGGAAACAAAAATATACAATGAAATCTGAGGATCAGACTATAATAACATTATACAACATTAAGGATAACAATTTATTCTGCCTTACCTTTTGGAATGGAGTGGGGACAAAGGGAGACTTTTATCTTTAAATATTTTTCTTCGGTTTCGTTTGGGTCAGAAAGTATTCTATAGGGTCCTAAACTCATGGAGATAGCACCATAATTTCATGCATAAGTCTTTATCCTAAGAATTATTCAGTGTTTTGCAGTCCTAGTAATAACTTATCTTCAAGAAGTTCTGGCCTGCTATTTGATCTGGAAAACTATCGCTATTGGATTTTTAACTAAGAATGCATGCATGAGCACAGCTACATTGCATTTAACACAAAATCCATGACATTCTGAGGTTAAAAACAATCTATACATGTATTGTAGTAAAAGCCAACCAACAGCTATCAAAATCTCACAGGTATGACTTGAGGCTTGCCTTAAAGGTAGCATTATACTGCCACGCACAACTGAAGGGCGCCGCGAAAAAAGTCGTGCCCTCCTCTTTATTTCCTATCGCTGATTTCACTAACATGAAATTTCACCGATAGGAAATAAAGAGGAGAGCAGGACTTTTTTCGCGGCGCACTTCAGTCGTGCGTGGCAGTATATTTTCAGCCTAAGACTCATTATAGGAGATCATTTCGCAGATTATTTGCCCCTCCCTAAAGAGGGATTCGTGTAAAGGGAGATAATTTTGACCAGCCCTATTACTTCCCTTTGCCAGACAAAAGAGGTTTTAGCAAGCAGTGTAAATAGGTAAAAATTCTTTAACTTTTTGTCATTCGAAAACAAAAAGAAGAGAACACGCTCTTTGCATTAAGATTTTTCTGGAATTTTTCATGGACTATGCTTCAAGCAAAGGGCATATAAGTGATTTTTTTCCCTCTTTACAGTACTTGTTTAATCCCTCTTTCGTCTGGTAAAGGGAAGTGATAGGACTGAGCACAATGATTTCCCATTTGTCTGACAATTATCTTAGTTATGGCAAGATGGAAGAGTTAAATATTTTTATTGAAACCTTAATACAATTATACATTTTGATAAACTACATACTGGATATATAGTGAAATTAAACTGCCTTAAAACAGTAGTATAAAATTGTTTTAAATAGTGTACTGGGACTTAGAGAGTTAATGCTGAAACATAAAGTGTATGCCTGCTAACTTCAATTGTCTCATATATTATTATAGTTATATATGCTCTGATAAGGAATATATTACATATTAAATTACCAATATAATGAATTCTTGTAGCTCTTCGCTTAGGGTTTACAACAAAAAAAAAAAACAACTGCAAATTCCTTCTAACCTTATACAAAACATTATAATATTTCATAAGTATCAATATAGGCAAATCTTACTTTCAAACAAAAAAAATAAGCGCAAATTCCCTTTATTGTAAACTGTATAAAATATAATAGAATACATGCATATTAAGGTACCAATATACTGAAATCTTGTAATCTGTCGCTCGAGATAAAAAAATCAGTGCAGTTTTTCTTTGTTTTAAACTTCATATATATGCATATTAAAGTATATAAAGTATATTATAAAATTTTCTAACTCCTCTCACTTATGTGGAAACAAAACTAGACAAACAAACAAAAATGCAATTTTCTTCAATGTAAAACTTTGAAAGGTCCAATAAAAAAATGTATGGGGAAAACAATACCTAAAGATTACAAGATTGTGCGATTAGTAAATTACTCATCCTGACTGATCCAAGTAAGGACAGACAAAACAATGGCATAACATATAAAGACAAAAGGGCAATAACAACAGCTGTCTAGTTTTCAATACTTTCAAGATTACATTCCATGGATTGAGTCTTCAGAAGGAGAAAAGAAGTCTTTGGAAACTAAAGTTCAGTTTCCTCTTATTATGTGTAAAAAGGGAATATATTATAAGACTGTCTCCTTATTATGAAATGAAACAATCCTACCCCAGAATGGCATATATAACAAATTAAAAACAAAGCAAAATAAAACAAAAGCAACAACATATTTAATCTGTTCATCTTTAATATTAAGTTCTACTGAGATTACAAAAAAATATCAGGGGAATAACAGAATCATCAATAAAAAAAAAAAAAAAGTTTTCAAAAAAGAAATGCATTTATCCACCTTTAACATTAAACAGAGTTTAAATAGAAAGGCTGTGAAAGAAGATTCAGCTTATTAGACTTCAACTTCTGGTAAATCAAGACAAAAGAAAAATCTAGATCTACATGTAAATCAAAGAAAGGAGATAACAAAAATGAAGTCTTAGGTCTTGACAAAATCATTAGAAATGACACAATGCCTAGCATAAACAAGCTCATAAATATAAAACAAAATAACAAAATGCACATCAGCAGTGACAATCAAGACATTAGTGATGACAAAAGTAACAACAAAATAAGACTTAATACTCATGAGTAGCCTACAAAAGCAAATGAGTACATTGAGCAAATTAGTGAAATGTCAACAAGAAAGCATGAATACAGTGGTCTCAGCATAAGAACCCTCCGCCTAAAAGCCTGGTCCACCTAAGAACCTGCTTCTGCTGCGAAACAGAATTTTTCCTCTATAATTTACCCCTCTCCTCTATAATTTACCCCTCTAAACCTGCTCCAAAAGCCTCCTGATAAAAAATCCACCTAAGAGCCGGGTGTCAGACCAAAACATCCGAGCACTTATGGTATACATGTAATTCCACATCATACTCTCCACTTGAAAGAAATGCACAGTGCTAGATGTGCACTAAAATGGGGACAGATAGGCAAAGGAATGGAAGTGATGGTTGATGTATGACTGCTTAATCAGACCACATTGTTGACTAAGCGATAACCATTTCTTTGTTTGACAACACGTGGGGCAGCACTTGTGATTGGCTTTGTGGATAAGGAGTAAGTTTAGCCTCCTGGCTGGTCAGCTGTTTTGGGGGAGCACAGCAATAGCATGTTTTCAACAATGATATTGTTATGTGAAAACTCACATGGCTTTTAGTTTTAAGCGCTGGGCAGTATTGGAGTATACGGTAAAAAACATCAGGAATTGCTATATCTATTTATAACAAACCCACAGGGAAGAAGAGTGTACGTATTCACATTAATAAATCTCTAACTAATGGTAAAAATCAAGTAATCAGAGTAGTGAAGACAATCTGTGGTTAGACGGGTTGTGTAACTTTTCAATCCGCCTAAGAACCCGTCCACCCTAAGAACCCACTTTTTTGTACCCTGACGACTGGGTTCTTAGTCTTAGGCAGAGACCACTGTAACAAGAAAACAGGTAGCCTATTGAAATAAACAGTCAAACAGCAAAACAATTCTCTAAATCATGAAAGAGGTAGGTCTACATATACAAATTGTGAGATGCTTACCAAAGAGACCATTCTGGTGACTCATCTGAAAACAAAACAAACAAACAATGAGGAAATTAGGACTAGCTGTAGGTTGTAAGTGCAGAATTTAGGTTAGATCTAGATCTAAATCTTGGACGACAGAAGGATTGCAAATTCAGTTGCAAAACAGGCATGGTATTAAATAGCGAGCTCATTGTTAACCTAACTTAAACATTTGTAAATACTTCAACTCTTAGAAGTGTCAGTTGAAACGGACATGAGAGGCTTCTGTGATGACATTGAATTTATCTACTATAAGCCTAGCGAATGGCGTTATGCTATGATGACACACAAACATGTTACGACAGTTTGTGCTGCTTGGAATGTAATTCCACCAAAGTAAAGTGTGACAATGAAGTATTGCAGCAAAAAATTTATTGAGTCTTTACGAATTAATGATTGCATTTGATGTTCCTATTACTAGCAATCGAACCTTTAGACCCAGTAGCTCAATATGGTGGTGCCTCTTCGAGTGGCCTAGTCGTGAAAACTAAAGGGGAACCCCCAGCTGGAAATTGGAATTTCCATTCTTATTTATAGATTTTCCTGCACTGGCAAAGAAACGAACATAAGTTGTTCACAATAACAACAATTGTATGAGTGTCATTTTTCCAAGCCCCATTGTTCAGTCTAATTAACAATACATGTAATAAAATTTGCGGTGCTTTAGCATGTCTGAAATATTACAATGGTTACCAAATACACACGCACACATTTACACACACACACGCACACACGTAAATAGATAGACAGACAGACGGACGGACGGACGGACAGACAGACAGACAGACAGACAGACAGACAGACAGACAGACAGACAGACAGACAGACAG
>JBCAUA010662554.1:0-15660 GCA_038406235.1 Peronia verruculata
ATGGACCTTTTTTCTTTGAAGGATTATCCATCACTGGCCAAACCTTTGAGGTTAGATGAAAGTGCCTTTGAAATCAATGTATATCACATAAAATTTTATTAATTTCTGCAACTGTGGACACCGGTTTGTGGGGATATTCACTCGACTTCTCATGTTGTGGATGTTTGGAAGTGTTTTTGTGCTCACCCTGTATATTGAATTTTAATCATAAGGTTTAATATTCTGCCCACTGATGTCAAGTATGTTTATAATATATGTATTTGATTCTCTTGAAACGATTGACTTTTTTCTCTAAAGCTTCTGACATTATTAACCCACTTTGGTCTAAAACTAAGAGAACTTGAGTATTGTTTTCATTTGTATTACTTTAGTGCTTTAATCAAGTCACAAATGGTATGGAATTTGTTTTGAGAGAATCATTGTAGTAAATTTTTAAATTTTAATATCTTGATTCTTTTCTCTGTATATATGTCTCAAATTTTGCAGGAAGATACAGAGTTCTTATCCAGTCCAGAGAAATCGATGCGAGTTCCAAGTTTTCTGCGGAATGTTTTGACCAGTTTGAATCATGAGGGTTCATGTAACATCAATATGGGTAAGCCTTTGTGCCAGAATACTGGAGTTGCTGCAAATAAATTGTCCTATTCCAAGCTTCAGTATGAGATCAGGAATTGTTGTTCACATTTTCAGGCCAGCTTTTATGAAGCCATGTTTTTCCCTTCAGATCCTTATGTATATCTGATATTTAATATATTGGGCTGATTCTTTAAAATATTCACTGTTTGTTAATGATGTTTTAGTTATATTTTCAGTTTGACACAAAAGCTGTCAGTGTTTCACTTTGAAGAGAGCATTCTAAAAGAGCAATGAGTCAGATCTTTTGTCAGTTGTCACTATCTGATTTGGGAAAAAAAGTCACTAATTTAATAGATCAGACAATAAAAAAACTACATGTCAGGTTTCAGGTGAAATCAGGGATATTATATATTCTATAAAAGAATTGAGGGTAAAATTTCTTTTAGAAACTTTGCTGTACATTAAGGATAGTAAAAGATGTTTTTGCAAGATGAGGCCACTGCTCATAGATTTTTCTGTCATCCATGCATGAGATTTATTTTAGTTATTATAGAAAGTAAAAAGCAAATGCAGTGTCAATTCAAAGTGTTTTTTGTATTTATCTGTTTAGTTCATGTAATAATAATATGTAAAAGAAGTACAAATAATATGGTTATACTTTGACCAGTAATCATGCTCATGATCATACTTGATGACTGTCATCCCATAGTGTTTGTATTCAAAACAAACTTCAGAGTTCACATAACATTTATTATGAGCAGTTTCCATAATTATATGAGATGCGACATGATGAAATCAGGCTCTCATCAAATTTTGAGCATATTGATATCATTGTAAAGATTGTTCATTTCCCTTTATGTGTGTGAAAAAATGATTGCTCTACCTTAGGTAGAGATTGAGATAGTGGCAATTGAAGATGACAAGGGTGACCTATTACTGCAGCTATGTTTAGTGAGAAAATGGCTGATCACTTTTTCCTTATCAATCCTTGTTAGACCATGACTCTAAATTGCAATGTTTGGGCTTTTATCCAATCAGTTTTATCAAATTAAACTCTGAAATACATTTTTAGATCGATATAGAGGGTTTGCTGAAGAAAACAAATTTGCATTAAAAATTTGCTCACTGTTGAAAAACTCATGATTTCTCTGGTCGATTCAGTTGAACGAGCGCCTGATTTCAATTTCATCATGTCGTTTCTCAAATGTATATTTCCCAGCCAAATCTTGCACAGTCCACTTGAAGCTTGCAGCTACTATCCATGAGCCAATAGCTGTGGAGGACCAAGATGTCCCAATCCTGACTGTCCCAAAAGATATCGTGATGAAACATCAGTGGGACCTGACCACCCAACAGGTTTGCAACAAGTTTCATATTTTCATTGTAATGACTTTAGTATCATTAAGAAAGAAAGAGAGAGTGGGAGATCTTTTGATCAGCTCTGTACCACCATACCCTTAAAAAAGCAAGAGGCGTGTTTAACAAACAGTATAAAGAAGAAAACAAATTGCATTTGAGCTCTTTGCTTGAGCCTTATGTCATGGCAAAATATTAAAAATTCTTGGTACTAGGAAGATATTTTCTTTTCATTGAAATAATTTTTATAAAATTTGTTTGTGATTAATCATTACAATGACAAGAAGTGATTGTCTTCTTTTACTTGCTTGTTTCACATGCCCTATATCTGGCAAGTGGAGGTAATTGATTTCCTGTTGACAGCCCTTTCCAACGCTTCAGTGTCTTCTAGGCAGAATTCTCAATGTGGATCAATGAAGTTCATCTAAGTTCACCTTTTCTGTTATGTGCTGCATATTCATCATGCTGTCCTGTATTTGTCACATTGATGAACATGCCAGTGGTATGCTACAGTGATATTAACTTTGACCATCTTTTACAAGCTGTGGTCATGTGTTTGCTGTGCTATAGCAGATCCATATTGTATACATTTATTGTTACAGCACATTTGTCGCAAAATCATTTTTTCGAGACACTTTTTTTTTTTTTAGCTAATACTCTGATGATATTTACGAGGTATTTTTCTCTATTCATCTTTGCATTACCTTTGATCAGAAATAGCTCTAATCTTGCCTCCAGTACTTTTGTTATTCCTCAACCATCACTTCTAGACCTTTTTTGCCTTGATGCATTTTACAGATCCTTCACTATGTAGATGGGATGGCACATGTAAAGAAGATTGCAGCTGAGGCTGATGTAGAACTCAACTTGGTGAAAGCTGATCTTCAAAATTTATTGTAAGAGATAAGGAATGAATTGTCTCATTTGCCTGCAAAAAGTATATGTTCCAACAGCTATACAGTGTGTAAGATGTAGGACAGAGACACAGCAAGTAGTCGCTGCATTTTCCACTTTAAAAAGGTTGACATGCATAAATTTAAAAGCGGCTCTCCACCATTGTTCATGAATAAGTCTATATATTAAAGGTTCTTATGAAACAGCGGTCCATGATATATGGTCAATGTACACCACAAGTGGATATGCATGTTTAAAAGACTAATGATATGATAGTTCCGTGATGCAAAAAATATTTTATATAGAGGAGTAAAACTGGCAGTTATATGTCACTTGGTGATAGCCATCAATTATAAGTGGAAACAGGAATGATTAACATAATTATTATAGGCTTGAAAGATCATGCATATTGGATCTATGCTGACCTTAAAATTTCTGAAAGTGATTCTTCTTTGATCTGATTTGTGAACATTATGTCAGACAGAGGAAAACTGTAATACTATGTAATGGTTTATAAACTGCTCTACTAGTATACTAGCTTATCTTATTTAGCTATTTGTTAGAAAAAGTCAGTGGTGACTCATCCACACTTCAATGGAGTGAACACTAATGTTATATGTCATTTCATTTATATCGAACTTTCTTCAGCCCATCTTTATATTGAAGGAATGCTGATATGCATGATATAAAATGTTTTATTTCTTTCCGTTTTTCTCTCCTTTTCACAGACATTACAAGTTTTTAAAGCTGGTTCCAATATTTCAGGTAAAAGCTAAATTGATGCTTTGCTTGTCAGGCAGCCATATGAAATAACCAGGGAGGCTTAGCTCAGAAAATAGGAGTTACCTGACCATAGAGTCACAGGAATTATCTTTTAATGTGAATATCTTGATACAAATGAATCACAGCCAGATAAATTTTTAACCCATGTGACATATACCCATCTCCCTTCAGCTGGCCACCAGTGTCTGCAAAGGCCTACATAAAAATTTGACATGAGACATTTTGTGGCATACATGAAAATTTGATATGAGATATTGTGCAGAATTTGTAAACTGACTGTAAAATGGATATCAGTGAAGTTAACAATTTTTTATTCAGATGGAAGCTAATCCCATTTACTGAAACAGATTTAATATTTTGTATTAGACTAACCATGGATGATAATGTCTTATCTTTGATACCTCATAAAAATTATGGTGCTTGTTTTTCATTAGAAACATGTGAGTTTCATGCTAAGTATTGGTTAAAGAGCAGGCAGAAGTGCCACTGTTCAGGCAAATTACAGCATCTGTCCAAGACTTCAAAACTTCCAACCAGAATTATAATAATGATCAAACTGGACACACATTTAATACTGAGATAATCTTATCCTTGTGATAAGAAGGCAGGCCACACAGATACTTTAAAAAAACAAAACAATATAAAAAATGGCAATGTGTCCACTAAAATGCTGTTTTATTTGTTTCTCGGACAGTATTCTAATGTGTATACAGTAACCCAGGATATTAACAAACTGATGGAGGATGTCCACCTACAGGAGGAGTGTCTCAAATTTGTGGCAAAATCAGGTAGGACCAGGAATATCATGTGACAAAAAAAAAAGAACACCTAGATCCAGTCTTTGCACATGTTCATAAAATGATAGATAACAAAATTTTAAGAAATTTAGAAATGTTGAGCAAAGTCATAGTCTTTCCAAATAATAATGAAAATCTTAAAAAGTAGCTTTTGCTAAGTTTTACTTATAAAGGATTTCCTTCTAGCCCATTTTGCCTCAGTAGCTTTCAAGAATCTAAATGCTTCCAACCAGTAATAATTTGTATTTGTCCAAGTAAAATTTCAGATATCAGGGCCTCGCCTTTTCACATCACACTCAGTCCCTAGTTCTTCCATTAGAGCTACTAATTCACAGGTAGTTCTATGAGTGCATTTTTTTACTGCTAATTCACAGGTAGTTCTATGAGTGCATTTTTTTACTCTCAAATCCAGAGCGGAGCCCACCAGAATTTCGAGATGTCTTTATGCTCTACTGTGACTTCACACCTGGCACCACAGTGAAAGATTTGTGTACACGGCAGGCAAGTCCTCACAGTCTGCGAGTGGACGAAAGGTGAGTGGCCTCTCAGCTATAAGGATACTTAACAACTATCAATGGTTGAGCTGTCAGAAACAATTATAAAGATAGATTATCATGATAGTATTGCTGATGCAGTTTTATTGTTGTGCTAATTGATAGTATCGTCATTTGTCTAAAAGTTGTTTTATGTTTCCACACTAAAATGTGAAACTTTTTAAATGTTCTGGTTTTTCTAAAAATATTGTTAATTTTTATCTTAATCACAAATTTGGCCATTTATGTGTCATTTCTTCAACATTTTAAACTTAAAAAATGGATATGCTGACTTCAGGTCTCTCCAGACCTTTCAAACCAAATTTCAAACACCCCTGTCAAACTAAATTACTTTTAACTAATATTTTGATAGCTCTATTTGGATTTATATATGCAATTGGATTTCCAAGATTATAGTGCCAGCAGTGACTTGATTAGATCTACGAACTTAGTTATATGTCTTCTTGATAACAAATTTTAACTTCTCATCTACAAAAAAAAGAAAAAAAGTTATGTTCTGCTGTTTTTTCTCTGATCCCCTCAAATTAGTAATCCTAGAGCATTTACCCTCAGATTAATATATAGAATGTACTGATCCTATTATCAGTGAATATGACTGCAGATCTCTTGAAAAAAAAAAAGTGTAGCAATCAGTTTGAATATGGACTTATAGGGCAAGGTACAGTAATTCACCTAACATAGAAAGAGTTAATCATACCCGTATCGAGGGGTTTGTCTGGTGAGAAATTTATCTGACATACTGTGTAGTAGTGAACAATTTATATCAAGCTATTCATCTTATTATTATCATTTACCAGCTGAAACTGTCTTTTCTTTTTAAAACATGAATCAGCATTACAAATTCTGACACTCCAGCATTTTACTGCTGCCCTCGTAAGCAATGATGTTCATATAATTCTGGACACTGTCATAGGAAACTTGTGCAGTTTGGTGTGATGAAAGGACTGCTGAGACGCATGCACCAGTACCCAGTAGCCGTCCCAGGAGAGGCCACTACTGTACGAGTCCAGAGCTTTGTCCATTTGTTAGATGGCAAGCACAACTTTGACCAGATATGCTGTGAGACGGGTATGCCTTGTATCCGCATTCGTATTCTGCTTTGTCCCATTTATTTTGCTCTACGTTGGTCTAGCTAGCAGGAAGTGTTAATGCATATCATTCTTAAAATGGAAACTGTCCAACACTGGTTATGATAAACCACTGATTTGAACGAAAATGTTATTTATCAATGCAGACACAATGCAGTACACTTCCATGGTTCATATTTTGTAAACATTTATGTATACTGACAATTTCTTTTAATGAAACAGAGACACAACTGAACCGTGAATTCTTCAAAACCTCATGCACTTACTTATTATTGGAGGACAATTGTTCTTCATTGCTCATCATATCCAGTGTGAGGCAGTCTCAGCTCTAAGAGTTTCTTGTCAGTGACCAGAAATACATTTATTTTGATGATATGCAAATTCAGAAGAGAATATTTATATGTTATCATCTAGAAAAACATTATGCAGATATTCAATGTGCTCTGTTGTGTACTCATTTTATCCTTTCAATAATGTTTGTTTTGAATATCATAATATTGAACCTTCTTTATTTTCTTACAGTGGGCAGCAAAATGATGTTTTCAGATATGTTCTCAAGAGTTTAGAATTTCTATATGGAAATGAACAAATATTTCTATTTAACTTGAAACTGTGAATACAAGCAAAATATTTGTTCTTGTGTAACTTGACTCTTTATCTTGGGAGGGGGGGAGGGTGTTAATTCTGTGCTGGAGAGATATTGTGGAGTGCTAGATACAACAAATACCCTTCACAAAAATATTAGTAAAAATCTAAACTTTTCAACAAATTTTAAAATTATGTTTGCAAAGAAAATATAGATGAATGTGGCTTTTTATAAAATGGTGTTTTGTGGTAATTGTGCTCTTTTACTCTTACAGATGTGGAGAAAAAAAAAGAAAAATAGAAGAAAATTTGGATAAATTTTTGTACTCTTGCCATCATGTCAGTATAATTCATTATCAAAATTGTTGGTCTCATGCCAATATCATGCAACAATTCTAAATTCTGTATGAATATACAGTGTGTATTGCAAAAAGTATTCAGCAGCAATATGCTTTTCAATTTTGTTGCTAATTGTTCCATTACAAACAGTTGTCCATCAGTTCCTGCATAGACAGTCTAAAACACAACACTACAAAGGCTTAAGTCAGATGTTAGCACTTGAATCCACATTTTACGACAATAATGCTATTATTTCTGGTAATTGCCACAAATACAAATGTCGTCACAAAATAATGATGTTGTAAGTGGCAGAAGTGGTGCAAATGAAAATGGTGCAGGGGCTTGCTGGCATTTGGACAGTGATTGTGAATCACCGGCATTGGCTCACCGAGATAAAGAGTTAAGGTACACAGCTTGGAGTTCTTTATATGTGTTCACTATCCTTGCAGGAATGAGCCACCATGAACTCGAGGAAAGAATTGAAACAGATGACAGTGTGGAAGTCTGCTGGAAGTAGCCTCCCTTGTGCTGGATACCAGATGCAGAAAAGGACACCTTGCTACAGAATGATATTGGGGATAGAATAATCAAGGGGTTACAAATCTGCCTTTCAATGACAGTATTGTGGGTCCAAATGCTATTGAAAGATGGGGAAGATAGATGAATGAGAAAGATGGTTGTGTTATAAATGCTTTAAAAATATTCTAAAAGATTTGCCATTTGTGATCTATAAAATTTGATGAGTGAGACTGTGTAAGGGAAAGAGAGGAGTGTAAAGATTATGGTTCAAGATGATAGTACGTGTATATAGTGTGTTTTGTTTTGAATGGTTTGAAGATGCTGTATCATAAGTTGTATAATATGTATGTGTGTATATGTCTTAATATGTCACAACTTTACTTGTGATACCACTTAGAGATTTCCTGTCCCACCATGGCATTCGAGGACTATCTGCACATGCAACTTAGTTTGACAACAATTGGTAATCAGTATGTAGTAGTGCTGGCCACCGACCTGGATTTTGATAAACTGGATTTCCAAATTACCCACTTCTTAATAACTGGGTCTGAACTGGATTTTATCCATTTTCGTCAGGGCAGCGGCTCTCCAACTGATTTCTGGGCTGAATTAGCCAACCACAGTGAGCCGCTTGCCATCATCATATATTGTAAGCTCCTATCTAATAATACATGTCTGCTCCTGTCTGCCCTCTTGGCTGCTCAGTTGCATTTTGTGTCCGTTTGCCGGGGGGGGGGGGGATGACATGAACACTTCCCCCTCATCTGCTTTTCACAAATGCAGATCGTTAGCACTGCTACGAAGTCACTACACTATTGCATAGTGCAGCATAGTAAATTGTTGCTTCATTGTTTTGGTTTTGTGCTAATTTTATTTCCAGTTTTATAACACGAGCTCATACTACACAGTACTTAAACACTAGTAAACGTGCCTGCCTGCATGAGGATAGCCCAACCTCTTAACCACCTTAATACATGTATAAATTTTTCAAGAAAAAATCTGTCCCATGCTCATTCATTCAATAGCTTCTCTAATTCTTCTGCACGTTTTTATCTGCTTTATTTTGGGACTTTATTAAAGAACAGAGTCACGTCAAAAGTTAGATTTGCTGGCACATTATATTACATTTGCCTACTTATGTATCAGGAATGGTCCAAGTCATCATGCCCAAGTTCTCTGTTGATGAGCAGCATCTTTAAATACGGTTAATCTATAAACCAATGCTCTTTCAAGCTTGATTTTTAGTGTAATCTGTTCAATTTTCAAGCAAAACCAGTTCAGCACTTGATTCAGTTGTAAATGCAGCCTGTGAATTCATTGGTTTTTCAACCTTTGGGCCCCATGCAACATTTCGCTATTAATCCGAGATAATGCCTGCCTGGAGAGCTCGAAAGCTAGCAGTCTGTAATCCCAGTTCCACCCCTCTAACATCCTACCTGCACTGCCCTATTCGCACAGCAAATGATAATATATAACAGTCAGAGTGCTTTTGGCTCTCCTCTGTTTGCTGTGATGCCAATGATCTTTGACACCACGGCAGTAGTATGGGCCTAATCTATGTCCCCCCCCCCCACCCCCCCTTCATAAAACACTCTCCATGAACTGGTAGAACAAGTGAAGAACAGACAAGGCAAGGCCAGTGATCACAACCAACCAGTGCGCCATGCTGCAGTGGATCGGGTAAGTGAGCCTGATAAGTGGACCGCGTAACTGTAACTGATAAGTGGATTGGTTAAATGAACTTGATAAGCAAATCAGGTAAATGAACTGGAACAGTTTGGGTAAATGAACGAGATAAATTTGAAAATTAGATTATTTAAGTTGAACTTTGGAACTGGTTGTCCAAATCATGATCCAGATTTTTGCCCAGCACTAGTATGTAGCAATAGGTTTACACATAGGCCTTTCATTTTATTTCCTCATACTTTTCAGTCAGCAACAGTTTGTGTTTAAATAGACATAGGTTACAAATGCAAATAATGTTATTTTCAATGCCAGTCATTTATAGATGACCACTAGTATTCCTGTGGTATGATTTAATCATCAGAGGAGTGTATGTAATAATATGTAAATGTACACAATTCTTGTGAATTATGTGTGGTGCTGCAGACATATGTATGAATCCCAATGTCAATGCATGTAGTTATGGCTGTTTTTTTGCCTTTCATGTACATGTATTAATGTGGAAGGGAGGGCGAGTGATCGGGGGTGGAGGGGGGGGGGGGGGATATCACTGGAGTGAGATACATCAAGAATTCCAGGCATTAACAGGTGGACAAAAATGAATCTGATTTTATTACTAAACTTGTGATTAGACTTTTTTCCAACAAATAAAATGTATGTTTTTTTGCATTGTTTGTGTTTTGTTTTATTCTCGCCCATTACCTGTGGGAATTTGTAGAATGAATGCCATGCCTGAAGCTGGAAAATACTCGATAATCGATTTAACAGTGTGATGTTGTGTAGAGAGCAATTCAGCTAATTGGTATGATCTATATTTGATATATATTTTTGTTACATGTTTTCAAAAAGTTAGGCTGTTGATAGGTATTGCACCTAGCTCAATGAAGAAGCCAGCTGTGGATGTCATGCTGAATACAGGCATATTTGTATCTGCTTGCAAAAAAATTGTTGTAACCGTACAGTTACATAATGTGCCCGGGGGCTCTGCTTCCGTGATCCCCTGGAACAAATGCTACAAAAATTGCATTCTTGCTCATGCAAGCCAGGACTGAACTGTTTTGCCTTCACAATGTGATGAATATTTTCTGTTTTTTACTTCCTCATTGCATTCAGCGCGGTACCTATCCACTTCAAAAATTTGAAATAAATCATGTCACACAGATAGATTTACTCTGGAATTCTTGCCAAATAACTGCTCGGCTTATACCATGAGGTAATTTAATATGGAATATCTCTATGGCAAAGTAAAAATAATTTAATATGGAACAGCACTATAGCAAAGCAAATGATTCAGATTCTTGTAGCTGTCTTTTGTTTTGAAAAAAAAAAAAGAACAGGGGCAGAAAATAAACCAGGAAGCAAAATAAATTACAATGTACTGTACATGACCATCTCTAGGATTAATTAACTTCATGTTTGAAATAAGAAAATATGATGAGTATATTTGTGGGAATCTGTATATGAATGACATTTCCTTTTGAGCACAAATAAAGTTTGTCTTATCTTATGTCATGAACACTGCACCCACATACTAAATTTAGTTTGCTTTCAATTGTAGGCCTAATATTGTTTATCTTGCATGATCCACAGTATGAAAAACGGCATCCAGCATTCCAGTGATACATTTTCCTCTTTTAGCCATTCTAATACGAAGAAAAACAGAAAATACTCAGAGACACGGATCGTAAGTGAAAAAGAAAGGAAGAAAATTTAAAAAAAAAACAAGAGAGCTCCTCCTAGTGTTATATCTTCTTTCTTGTCCCACTGTAATCCTGTTCACTATATTATATAGTGCATTTTCTCCTTTGAGATCCAAATGTATGGTGGTTTATATAATAATATATTTATATATACATGTATAATAGGCCTATATAACACAAATTTAATACGGATTAAATATGTATGTACAATTACAAGGCCAAAAACAGATTCTGTGGTTTCCAATAAATTGCATTTCATGCATAGGAGAAAAACTGATCTTATTGGTGTGCACTGCTCACAATAATCTTTCTGTCATTTTTTACTTCTTTATCAAATAAAAAACAATTCCCCTCAACAGTTTCGTGTACCGGTATTTACTAAAGGTAGTGGATGTTAATGACGTCATCAATGTTTGCTGCCTTTCAAACCGGATGTTCATGCATTACCCCCCTTGATGCATTCCTAGTTCCACTGCTTAGGACGCCGCCGTTGCTACGAGTTGATATGACTGATATCGTTTTAAATATTATCACACTGTGAACACAACATGAGAGCTGTTCCAACTTGGGTCGACAAAGTTGTCGACAGCAGCAAACAAGAGCAATGGTAAGAAAAGACTAAACTGTTTCGGAATAGGACGGATAACGGCGATTAACGTCAGTGGAAAAGAAAAACTAAGGATATTTTAATTTTGACACGTTTTATTTTTTATTTTCAAACCGGCTGTAGAACAGTAGATCTAGAATCTAGAACTAGATCTAGATCTAGATTCTAGATATCGAGCTCCACCGCTAGAACTAGATCTAGATTCAGAGAGCTCTGATTAGATACAAGATCTAAGTGTTGTCAGATCGACTCATTAGATTTGATTTTCATCCCAACTGCTTCTGTGATCTCATCATTGTAATGGTAAAATTCCACCTTTTTCCAGGCATAGATCTACAACTCAGATCTGACCAGATACTGAATCTAGAATCTTCACTAACTGAGGTATCATAAGTATTTTATTCAACTTTTTTCCATTTGCTGTGCCTGTGCAATGTTAATGAGGTCAGACACAGATATAATGTTGTTATCTCCCACTAACAACCTGGTTTGTTTTATATGTGTACTTTCAGTGTGTGGGATCTGTGTTTTAGTCCTGACGGTCAACGTCTTGTTGTAGCAGCTGGAAACAGAGTCTTAGTCTATGATGCCACTGATGGCACCATGGTCCAACCCCTGAAGGGTCACAAGGAGACAGTTTATTGCGTTGCCTATGCCACAGATGGGAAGAGATTTGCCTCTGGCTCTGCAGACAAAAGTGTCATCATTTGGACAAATAAACTGGAAGGAATTCTGAAATACACGTGAGTGTTTCCCAAGAGTGGAATTAAAGGCAGGGGCAAGTCTTTTTTCATGCCACTGTTTATGTGAGATTGATCATGATATAATAACAGCAGCTGTGTACTCCAAACATATGTTATTAACAAATGATTTGATTCTTGCTAAATCAGTATTTAGTATATATTTCTTTAGATTTTTTAGTTAGTAGCTGTTTCGCAGATTATGATGGATATCATTGTTTTAAATTGCTTTCAGTTTTATTGAATTTGATTAATAAAATTTCAGGAAAGTCATGTAAGTATTTGCAATATTTTTAAGGTCTTGTCACATTATTATATTTCATTAACTGATTGATTCATTTTTCTGAAAATAAAAGCAGGCTTGTAACACAATATTGATGAGAAAATGAGTTTAAATGGCACATGATATATGGAATGCCACAGTTTTGCATTAGTTCTACAAGATGAATTATCATTAGTTGTTCCTCTTTCTCTCCATATACTATAGCCTATTCTGGCCTCTTCAGTTGCATTGAATTACTGAGACTGCAGTTTGCGAGACATCTCATCTACTTTTAAAACCAAAATTATCCATGCAGTATGATTTTGATTTCTTTCACAGACACAATGATGCAATTCAGTGTTTAGCTTACAACCCAGTCACTCATCAGTTGGCAAGTTGTGCAGTCACTGACTTTGGTAAGATAAATTATATATGCAGGCCTGAGATTTAACGTTCGCCAACTCACCAGTGGCCCCTAAAAATGGTGTCTGGCGAACTCAATTTACGGCACCACTTGCCTGGCTGGCGATCTAGACATTACCGCCAGTGGTAATTTTGTACAATACGGTATATCAATAAAAACAGAGAATGAAGTTGTTTTCTAAAAATAATCAGCAGAAACAGTATTGTTATTGAAAGTATTCTTTATTAGCAGTAGTAAGACAATTTAAAATAGAACTGCATTTTCTGTCAAAAGGTTTGGCAACCTGAAACATTTTCTGGCAAACCTCAACTTCCTAGGTTAGGAGCCCGGCTGGCTCCTTAGCCTGGCTTGCTGAATCTCTGGCCTGATATGTCTGTGATAACTCTTTTTAATTATTTGACTGCTGAAATTTTATCAAGACTTTCACTGATTCAGCTAAAAGTATTTAACTGTAGCAATAGAAGGGCTGGTATGAGTATGAAAAAATTTACAAATTATGCTTCAAATGTTGTAAACCAGGAACATTGTACATGTCAGACATTTAACCTTGGGGGCTCCATATCAGTGATGATATTGTCCACTAAGCCATTTTTCCCTCTCTTTGCTGGACACATGAGGTATAAAGGAAATAAAAAGTAAAGAAGCTGCATTTGAATTATTAGCAGAAGGAAATTGAGAAAAAAACTGTCATGATTGGAAGAAAAGTGTAGCAACCGAATATTATGAAGACATATATATATATGTAAAGGCACATAAAGGAGGGAAGGATCTCCTTCTTTGAAACAGAATGTAAATGATTTGTTTTCGTATTATTGTTCAGTTGCCTGGCTGTACTCTCCTTCATACTCTCTTCACGATATCTGTGCAGGATAGCCCATAATCCATATACCTCATGTTACTCCCAGGTCTGTGGTCCCCTGAGCAAAAATCTGTGTCCAAACACAAAGTGAGTAGTCGAATCACCTGCTGCAGCTGGACTAATGATGGACAGTACCTGGCACTGGGCTTGTACAACGGTCTAGTCAGCATTAGGAACAAGGTAAGTTTAGCTTCCTTTTTTTTTTTAATGCTGTCATTTTGTAGTCTCATACATACAGATATATTTAAACACACAGTCTACTCACTATGTCAGTCTATTTTGTTTTTTTTCTTACACACTCAAAAATTATTTACATGCTCATTAGTTATCTTTCTTTGACAGCTCTCTGTCTCTCTTTGTTGTAGACTAATATGAACACACTTTCTCTCCTCATTCTGTTCTCTCTCTCTCCTCTCTTTCTCCATGGATATGATTATTATTTTTATATACGAAAACACTGCATGCACATGGCCTTCTCTTTTTCTCTTTGAAGCAAACTAGTGCATGGGAGCAAACATAGAAAAGGGAAATTTGTTAACCAATTTTTATATTTGTTTGTTCGTTACTCAACAGGGAGGAGAGGAAAAGGTTAAGATTGAGAGACCTCAGGCCAATATTGCACCTGTATGGTCAGTATCCTGGAACCCCAACAGGTGAGGCGGTTATCATTTCACATACTAGATTTGGTCCTAAGGACTTGTAATCCAACACTTAAAGTAGAAATTGAAGCAGTCACAGATTGGCTATTAAAATAGGAAAGTTCGCATTTAATGTCCCAAAATGAAGAATTAAGGTGGCCATGTCATAAAAAGTTCCACCCTGACCTAGACAGTCAATAAGGAGCAGTGGACCATCAAAGAGGACAAAGAAACCTAGAAAAAGACAGACTTATAGCATCAAAGAATGAACAGGCCTCAGTTTCACAGTCGTTGAATTAGTGGGACTGCCACCAATGGAGAAGTGTAGTTGTGTAAAAAACTGTTGACACCCCAATGATCACATCATCTTGGGAAAGCAAAGAAAAAATGAAGGAGGGAAAGCAAGAGGTTTAGTAGAATGATGTTAGACATGTGAAGAATCTCTTGATAGGTGAACTCAGTGTTTACTTTTGCAGTAAATAAGACACTGATCATTAGGTTATAATTTTCAAGTCATTCATTTTCCTTTAAGATTCTACATTTTTCATTGAAATATTGAAAATCTACGGCCATAAATGGAATCCAAATTTTCAAAAAAGTTAAATTACAGTTAACCAGCAAGGTGCTGTGCTGCTGTGTTTTCCCAGTTGAACTTTATACTGAGAACTTATTAATTTGTCTTATTCTTATGGTTATGCAGTAATAAAAACAGGAATATTTTGTTTGCCTTTCCAGAGATGAACAGTACGATGTCCTGGCCATTGCTGACTGGGGTCAGAGGTTATCCTTCTATCAGCTCTCAGGCAAACAGGTAAATGGAAAGGCTCACCAATAGTGTACAATACATATTATAGTAATGGTAATAAGGGAGAGCATTTATAAAACGAAACCCACTTCACAATGTATTATTACCCCAACAGACCCAATCCACAGGGATATCTACAGTTTTTTCTCAGATTTGCATATGCATACAAACCATCATCCTGGTTGCACTCAGGTCCTTATCAATCCAACACTAATAATTTTAATTAACAATAATGGATGTCTATGGAGACTGATCAAGAGTAGTGGATCAGTTCTAAGTCTTTCATTTTTCTAGTGCTTAAGATCAAAATTGAAATAGCCAAACTTGGCCACATGTCTTTGCACATATGACAAATGAGTCAGAAGTCCCCTGTAGCAATTTTGAGTTTGAGCTGTTTTTAAATTTTCCAACTTAGATATCAAATTTTTCTTTTTTTTTTTTTTTTCAGCTT
>JBCAUA010662665.1:0-30712 GCA_038406235.1 Peronia verruculata
GATTGTCATTCTGGACCTGCATTGTGTCAGTCTGAAGCCAAGGTGGAGGGTCTATGGTCAAAACAAACACCCTGAGGCTAAGCACTAGCGCTGGCAATCCAGATTGACAAGCCCGGCAAGGCACACCGCAGGGCGTTGTAGCCCTTAGGCTGGGTCGCAGTTCTAGAGTTAATAAAGTGAAAAATGTCATGACCCAATTTTCTGGACTTACGTGTTTAGATACTTACAGGGATGATTTGATAAATAGAAACTTGTTTATTAATGTATGACTCAAATGTATTGTCCTTTTCACATAACAGGTGTGCCTATGGCGATGTCACCTGTCAACAGCGTACATGCCCTGCAGCGAACTGTGATAATCCCGTCCAGGGTGAATGCTGTATGGAATGCGCAGGCTGTTCCTACAATAGCCGTGCTTACAGTAATGGCCAGCAGTTTTCTCATCCAACCGATCGTTGTCAAGAGTGCATGTGTCAGAACGGAAATGTGCGTTGCTCGTCAATAGATTGCTCAAGGGCGGCCTCATGTACTCATCCCATTTCTGTGCCGGGAGAGTGCTGTCCTGTCTGTGGTCGAGATTGCTCTTATGAAAGACAGATGATAAAGAATGGTGAAAGATTTGAAAGGAACTGTCAGGTAAGGATGTTAAATGTTTGAAAAATTGCCCAAAAGTATTAAATCTTTTTTCTAACATTCAATCGTCAACTCTAAAAGTACTGATATTCTGAAGTACATTTACTTCAATTGTCTACTGTAAAAGAAATGATGTTTTAAAGCACATCAATATATGTTTTTATGTTTATTATTATAAACATTTACATCAACATTTATCATTAAACTGCAAGTTTGAATTATACAACATAATATATCTGAGAATGTATCCCCCACAATTTATGAAGGTATTTTTATTGATGTTGTCTGAGTTAATAAAGACGTTTATGTCAAATTTTTTTTTTTTTTAAAGACAAAGTCAAATATTGTTATCATGGTACCCAAGTTTGCTGTTCCTAGACTATGTGTACTATTCTAAGAGTGAAGATGCTCCAATGTTGTCTTGTATGAGAGTGTGACAGAAAGTCTTTGTCTCTTGTTTACACTTTCACATTCAACACTTTCTAAATTGTTATTTCTCTCTCTCACTAGTGGTTTTTAACTTATCTTTTTTTTTTTTTTTTATCTTTTCTCAAATTGTGAACTACTATGATTCAAGTTGTAAAGGAAAACAAATCTCTTAATCTCTGTAAAGTGTTGAACAAGGGACAAAGGATCACAATCTTCTGTCACAGTCTCATATCACATTGACATTCACTTAACAAGATTCAGACTTTTCACACAGCTGTGTGTATTTC
Organism: Peronia verruculata; assembly: GCA_038406235.1. Taxonomy (NCBI): domain Eukaryota; kingdom Metazoa; phylum Mollusca; class Gastropoda; order Systellommatophora; family Onchidiidae; genus Peronia; species Peronia verruculata. The sequence continues at coordinate 1,350 of JBCAUA010662665.1, forward strand.
TGTAGTTAAAGCTTTAAAGAAATATTTGTCGTGTGAGCAAGTGAAATGAGTCTGATGTCAAGTCTTCCAGGTGTTGATTTATTGGTGTCAATGAAAAGGAATAAGTGTAATGGCCCATTTTTTTCAACCAGCTAAGTTACATGCCTTGTCCAGTACAACAGGTATAAAAAGCATTGTGAAGAAGGTAAAAAATCACTTCTGCCCCCTGCTGTTTGAAATATATAAAGCAAGAAAACAAAAATGAAAAAAATTATCACAATGTCATTTGCGTCATGTAGCGAATTGATTTTTTAGACTTTTCAGTGACTTTTCCTTTCTGTAATACTTGTCTGATACCTTTTGTACTTGGCTGATGGTGAAATGGCTCATTTACTTTTGTGGGAAAAGTAGTTAGCAGTGGTTCTCTCCTGTACTAAAATGTTTACTTTAATAGCTAACTACTCTGAGTCCATCACTGGTAAAATCCAGCTAACTCAGTGGAACACCCTCTTTAACATTTGATCCATTTCACCCAGTTGTAGGCCATAGCTATTAGTTTGCTGACTGATGCAAATGAAAAATGTTTATGTCGTCGTTTGATTTCAGGATTGTACATGTTTGGGTGGCAACATTCGTTGTAATCCTCGACAGTGTCCACCGGTTCGTTGCACCAATCCAGTGCTGGATGGCTGCTGTCAGACCTGTGATGAATGTGCTCTGAATGATATCAGATACAGGAATGGACAGACTTTCCCTGATGCAAGGGATCCATGCTCTCGGTGCATATGCAGGGTGAGTGCTGATCTTTTGTCAATCACTGCATTAACTTTTGTGCTTTCAAAATCATTCTTAGTGATGAAACTAGATTTTTCAGAGCTTTGCTCCACAGTAGCTTTTTCCGCATCTTACAGAAGGATTATATATTTGTATGGTGTTGTGTCCTAGCGGTTGGGCCTTCGGACTCGGGATCTGAAGTTTTGGGTTCAAATCCTGACAGGTCCTGACATTTTGTCTTTGGAAAAAGACAATTTACACACATTTCCTGACTCCACCCAGGTATGAATGGGTACCCGACTATAAACAGTGATTGATATTGTTAAATTGATAAAGATTTGAGCGCCTAACAGAGAGATGCCTTGTATGCTTACCAGGAAGCTGAGAATGTTTATGAGTGTCTTCTTTAGGTCTGTCGGGGTAATAATAGATTGTAAAGCACTTAGAGCCTGTGCTGTACGGGGATAAGCGCTTTATAAATACTCTCTATTATTATATATTTAAATTATTATGATATTCAACCAGATAGAGGTATGTGATATTAAACTTATCCTGATTTTTTTTTTTTTTTTTTAATACTTTATTTATCTTAATACTTATTTTTTTTGCATTTTTGTTATGAATATATATAATTAGATGTACAATTATTTACTGAATTTTATTTTCAGTGATAATCTTTAAAAAGTGAATATTAAGATAAATAATAATTGATATAATAATTCAACTTGTTCCCAGGACGGCAGCATTAGCTGTGAGAGACGGACTTGTCCACCAGTAAGATGTTCCCATCCGAGTCAGGGTCAGTGCTGTCCAGAATGTGTCAACTGTGACTACAATGGACAGATACTGCGAAATAGTGAAAGATTTGATGACCAAACCGATGGATGCTCAGAGTGTGTCTGTGAGGTAATGCTAAAAGTGTCCTTGAAATAATCTCTAGGTAGGAAGTAATAATAATGTATTTCAGAAATGAAGAGACGTCTTTTTCTGTGCTAAAATTTTACAGTTCTGGAAGAGCCAGGAATGTGAGTTTATTTGTAACTGATGAGCAGCGAGAAGAACTGAACAAACCATCCAGAAAATATAGATAACATTACATCACAGCTTTTTGACATCTAAATATATCCCACTGTGCTGGGCACAATATATTCCTTATCATGCTGATTCGCTGTGAAATCCCAACACAGACAAACATCACAACTTCTGTTCAGTTTCATCACTTTCAAATAATGACAAGTCAAAAACATTAGAACTTTAAGTGGAATATACGTCTGGGCAATTCAAGATTTCATTTTCAGTTTTGTATCAAAAGTTGTGCAAGGTTACACACATGAAAAAAAATATCATTAGTCTCTGCATTCCATGAGTTTCTGTGATTGTTCCATCCTTAGTTTGGCACAGTGACCTGCGCAAAGCTTCAGTGTGATCGAGCGGCCTGTCAGAATCCAGTTGTCAATGAATGTGGTTGTCCAGACTGCTCAGGCTGCACTCATCTAGGCAGGAATTTTGCCAACAGAGAATCATTCCCAAGCCCAGAGGATCCGTGCCAGGAGTGTCAGTGTAGGGTAGGCACTGCTTTAAGATGTACTGTGTGTATAGTGTATGTTTGACTCCATTCTCCAGGTAATACCACTCTTTATCTCATCAAAATATTTATTTTTCGTTCTGAAGGAAAAGGACTGTGGGTTGTTAAGTTGTACAATAAAAGATTTAAACAGATTTTTGCCTGCTAGTGCCAGAGTTGAGTTACCTGATTCCAATAGATTGCTGTTGTTAAGAAAAGAAGATTTAGAGCTGTGTTTGTCCAACATTACTACATGTAATATAAAAATAATGAGATGAATAAGAATCTTTCAATACTTTATTTTTATTGATATAGCCTCAGCATGACATAAGGCTCATTCCCATAAATTATCTTCCTGTAACTATATAAGTATTCAAAAACTCAAAGAATACTGAATGTGTTAAGAAAGGAAGAAAGATGATGGAATACTATCCTTTCTCTCCAAACAAAAAAAAAAAAAGAAAAAAAACGCAATATATTTTTGGAGACTTTGACTCCCTAAAATTTTTTTTTTTTCTTTTCTTTTTTTTTGTACCATAACAATATCAAAGTGGATTTGACATCTAGCGTCAGTCCACCAAGTCCATATATTCCATTTTTTTTCTTGCCATGATGATAAGTGATAGATGAGATTTGTCATCAGTTCTAAAAAAGTCTTTAACAGAAATAGATAGAAATATTAAGAACAATACACTAGTCAGTGAGACAACATCCCTTGCAGAGTTGATTTTATTAAATTATTTACTTTCCCACTTCCTGTGTCACTGCACCCTTTTAAAGTTAACGCCATTTGCTGGCCACACTATGAAAGTTCAGTATAATTCCTGTGATAACTGTACTGTGTCCACCTGTCCAGGATGGGACTGTGACCTGCAGGAGAAGGCCCTGTGACACCAGTTGTACTCACCCAGCAGTGATGGGCAGCTGCTGTCCCAGATGTGATGATTGTTTGTATGAGGGAAGTGTCAGACTTAATGGACAAACCTTTGTGTCTGACGTGGATCCATGTCAGAGATGCTCGTGTCGGGTGAGTGTTTGCATGGCAACCAAAGTATCGACATTTTGTCATTTACAAAATGCCATTATTGTTCCACAAACAAAATTATCCATCAGTTGATCACTGTATGATTTCATGTCTATAGTATCAAGGGTATCTGTGTTAACCTCTTGAACCCTACAGCCTTTTACACAGAGCAGATTTTCCAGTATTGAATTCTCCACAGCTTGGTTGACCAGGCTGACACACTTACCTTCGTCCTACATGTCCACTACAGTTAAAATGAGATCTAATAGGTCGCTTTGGAGCAAAGACATTTAGGACTATGGTGATTACAAATGTCTGTGACCATGATCTTGTTTGAGGCTTGTATTTACAAAAGATATTGAACATGAAACGAGAAATGTGCATTCTCAGCCCAGAAGGCTAGGGACAGAAATTTTTCAGGCACTGGTGACCAGGGTTCAAATGGTTAATATTTTGGTCATCGTGATAAGATGCCAGCATATCTTAGTTACAAACATTGTTCCCTAAAAACAATGCAAATATTACATTTTTCTTATTTGAGTGTATATGAAGTCTATAGCAATTTATGATAATGCATGTTTATTTATTATATGTTTATTCATAACAATTAATACACCACAATATTGTTTTCTGTTGTCATTATTGTCCAGTGCCAAATGTTAAAATATTCTCATGGACTGCATATACAGGATAATTCAGAAGTAACAGAGCAGTCAATGCATACTCATTGTTAACAGGTGGCTGGTCTTAGACCCTCTATTGATAGATTAGTTGATAGCGTAATATCGTTAGCCAAAGCCAAAGCTTTTGTTTCATTTACATTTAGTTTAATAATGTATGATGTAAATACCAATAAATTATATCATTTGGACTAGAAATGATCTGACTGCCCACACCCTGTATATTCATCTTTGTGTTGACATTACTTAGGAAGCTATTGATGGATTATAGTGACCCAGTTTTGTCTCATTTTCATTATTTTAATCGAACCTCAAATGAGCATCTGTGATCATCATCTTTAGTTTACAGTTTTCTTTCAGAGATTTCCAGAGATATACAACACCTACATGCTTTTTCACTGAATAAATGTTGTTGTTTACCAACAGGGACCATTAGGCCTATATCTTGAAAAACACCTTATTCCAGAATCCTTTTCCACAGAATGAATGTTGTTGTGTAATATTAGGAATTCATGTACTTCTCATGTACTTCTCTATGAGATCACACTTCGTTCCTGCAAACCAGGATCATAAAATTTAGATTACAATAGTGAGATTGTTTTTTTTTTTTTATGCCTCCAGCAAGGCTCAGTAACTTGTCAGAGCATGACCTGTGATTCCGATCTACCTTGCCTGAAACCCATCAAGATGAAAGGAGAGTGCTGTCCTTCCTGCCCAAGTAAGTGTTATAATAAATACATTAAGAGGTGATGATTTTAGGCCAGATTCATAATGTTTTATCAGGAAGTTGCCTATCATGATGAAGGTGTAAGATGAGTTGATTGTGTGGCCTTTCACATACTCTTTAGATAGTATACAGGCATGTGTGACTATGAGCCCAGTAAATTGTACTTACCTATGATACTCTTCCTGTTGAGAAAACCTTGGGGAGAACTGCTAGATTCCCCAGTAAACATTGAAAATTGTCTTGACTTGCCCTAGCATTCTAAGAATATAAGAAATCAAGAAACAGAAGCTAGTAAAGATCTAGCATTTTGATAGACCCGATTTCAAGACTGGGTCTTTTTGAGAAACTGGAACTAAAGTTTGATGATGTAACTTTAACTCTCACATAGCACTAGAGACCTAATTAAGAGATGCTTACTGAGCCACAAGAGTCATTTCCACCAAAATGGAATTTAACTTTATTATGTATTTCATATTATTAAACATGTAGATAACATATTTCATCTTTATACTTTTCTTGATATTTGTCTTACAGTGTGCATGTTCCTGGGAAGAGCCTATGGAGACAATGAACGTTTTACTCACCCTGATGACCCATGCCAAACATGCTCATGCATGGTAAGAGTGTCCAAATGATTTCACAGCATAGTGTTTCTTCTCTTACTATGGATTCATATAAAAGTGTCTTAGCAGCAAAATGCAATAAAATGCTATTGTGTACTCATTGATCATTGCTTGTGTTAGTCAATTTTTCAACATTCTCCATGAACAACAAAATACTCTGAAAATTCTGTTTTATAAACAAAAAAAATGAAAGAAACATTACATATTGTATATTTAAAATCCAGAGTCAATTTTTACAACATTCTCCATGAACAATAAAATACTCTCTGAAAATTCTGGTTAATAAAAAAAAAATGAGAGAACCATCACAAATTGGATATTTAAAATCCACTGAACAACATTAAATAAGGTTTCCATGTTCCCAGAGATCTACAAATGAAACGTTCTATCTCTGTTACTCCTGCAACAATAGAAAGAATCATTCTTTTTAATGATCTGTTTTCTTCTACATCATCAGATGGGCAGAGTGGAGTGTGAGACCACTCAGTGTTCAGCTCCATGCTCACATCCGTACCTGGACAAACGAGTGGACCCATGTTGTCCCAAATGCGACCACTGTTTCTTTGAAGACAAACAGTACAGCAATGGAGCCAGTTTCCAGCCAGATAACTGCCGCATGTGTTCTTGTATGGTGAGCAGTGATAACTTTGTTGAAATCAGTGTCAGGTTTTAGTTTTATGACAGTCTTGGGACAAAATAAGAATTTCATCAGACTCAACAGTTTCATGAGAAAATGTGCTGTGGAAATCAGCTGGGACCAGTCGTAGAAAATTAGAATTATCTTATCCCTAATTTCTCCACAAAATTTGAATAGTTAAGTTCAAGATAAAAGCTATCCGCAGTGTTTCATGGTGAAACTACAACAGTCGACTAATGTGATGTCACCTTGCTTCCTTTTAGCTCCTCCCTCCCTCCCTCCTCTCCCTTCCCCTCTCATTTCCCTCCAATCACTGAAGACGAGTAATTTAATTACATGCAGAAGAAGCTTGTTTTTAAATGCCATTTCCCAGCCATTATAGGTTAACTGTTCTCTGTTGGGCAGGTACTCCTCTCAGAAAGTTTCCAGTCACACTGTAATAAATATACACAAAATTATTCACATAAAAGTTGGAAATATGTCATCATGTTAAGGACAAGTTAGACCCTTATGGAACTGAGAGGCCGAAGAAAATCATGGCATTGTGTTAATATTTTTTAATAATAAACTAATCTTACCATTTTTCCTACACAGAATGGAGATGTCAGCTGTGATGAGATTACTTGTCCAAGCTTGCCCTGTATTCAGACCAGGCCTGTAGAAGGCCAGTGTTGTCCTGTGTGTCAAGGTAAGGAATGGAAATCATGATTGGAATTTTGCTTGTGAGTAATGTATTTTTATTGTTTTTCTAATCAGAGAAAAAAAAAGTCAAGTTTCGCCAACAGAAATCCTAAATTCATACTATCAAAGATGTGAAATCAATGCTGAACCCCACAATTTGTAAATGCTGTGGGCATCTATAGTCTTTCAACTATTATCTATGTGTGTCCCTTATTTTGAATATAAAACTAATATTTCACAGGCTGCACATTCCGAGGCATACTGTATGATGATGATGCTTCCTGGCTGATGCCAGAGAATCCTTGTATCACCTGTACATGTCACAGTGGCCTGGTCACCTGCATGGAGACTGAGTGCTATGCTCCTTGTACAAACCCCATCACTCTGCCTGGCCAGTGCTGTCCAGTCTGCCCAAGTAAGTTTCCAACATTCTCATATCTTAAGGACAACTAGAAATCAGTTATGAAAAATGATATTTGTTTTTTTCCACTATAAAACCGAAAAAAGTTGGTTAGCTATTTGGATATGTGCACAAAGGATGTTTCTGTATCGAATTCTCTGTCTTTTTCTGACAAATTGGGAAGCAGAAGTTATGAATCAAATTAATATTCTGTTTTCCCATGGCTGTTTTAAAATCTAGTGAATATTTTACAGCCCTGGCATTATTTTATTAATTACAAGGGGAATTGGTCTTTTGTACATAGGATCATCTTTGTCTTCTCTAACAGGCTACACGATTTTGCTATTCTGTTTTCCAAACATCTTTTACTTTATTAGTCATCAGTACTGTGTGAAAGTATTTCTAATTTTTTTTTTTTTGTATGAATAATTATTTAAGCACTTCCAGTTTTCATCATTATATGGATAAATTATCATTCATTGTTACAGCAACACAGAGTATACGTAGGATCTCCAGTTTTTGAATATGATATACTTAAGCAAAAGGTCGCAATCTCTTTATGATGAACATTTGTCTTATTCCACGCTGCTGGTTTTTATTTGCTTGTCTCCAGCATGTCACTACGATGGCCATCAGTATGCAGATGGAGATGATTTCACTCCGAATGGTGACCCCTGTGACCTCTGTCACTGTCAGGAAGGACACATGACTTGTGTCCATAACACCTGTCCTAGTGTGGCCAATTGTCCATCTGGAAGCTTGCGAGACCCAGTGCCAGGGAGCTGCTGTCCAACATGTGATGAAAGCTGTGAGCCTGAATCTTTATTTCTGTCATTCTTTTATTAAATCTGAAGCTTGATTTCTCCGGCAGCCAGTCGAAATGAGACATAAGTCTCTGGGCTAGAACCAAGAGATCGGGCTTCGAATGTGATGAGGGGGGTCAGACATCGACATTTTTTGTTTAAATTGCTGAAATTGAAGGTGTATTGATTTTTTAACAAGACAATACCAGTCTTTTAAGCTCAATTTATGAATATTACTTTATTAAAGTCAGGTTTTTGTGAGGTAAGTTTGTAGATTTATGAGCTCGACTGTTCATTTCAACTCAATTTTTTTTTAATTTTGGTTATTGGTTGGGGTCCCTCCTTGTGTCGTTAAATTGCAGTATCTCTGGCTAGAATGAAGTTAGCTCAAATCTTTTTTCACCACCTGAAAGAGTATGAAATAAGCTTTCACTTGATACCAAAAACTCAATATGGTGAAAATTCAGCTTACATCTAATTTTGACTGGCTGCAAGACATTTAAATGTACCATAGTTTTCTTTTGGGAGAAGACCTATTGTAACTGATTAGAAAATTGAAGATGATACTATTTTTGGTAATTAGTTATCTGAAGTTTGTTCTTGTTTGTCTGTTTGATTTCATCTGTTGTTATGCCACTCAGGCAAATAAAAACTGTACAGTGTGCATTCACCACAAGGATAGATTTGAGTTTATGAACATAGCAGTTAGCAGTGTGTTATAAGATTTTTATAAGTTTTCAGGAACTTGTTGATAAAATTATCTACAGCCTCTAGCATCTTGGAATTAAATAAATAAAATTTGCATAGTCCATCAAAATGATAGTCATCATCCAACAGTAAATAAAGAGGTTCTCGAAGACTCAGGTCTGAAGAAGAAAGTCCCTCTAGAATCAATAAAAGGAAGAAAGCTCTAACACTAAGGCTGTATAAGATGGCATGAAAACATCCAGAAAGAAATCGTAGAAGGAAAAGTCGAAAGGAAAAGAGGAAGAGGCAGAAAAGGAAAAAGCTGGCTGAAGAATATTGAAGAGATGATGGGAAGAACAATGAATGAGTGCTGTAAGATGGCACTAGACTGAGAAAGATGGCGTGTCATGACCTCTAACCTCTTTGAGAGAAGGAGCCTTGAATGAATTATACAGATTCAAAAGACAAATTTGTACTCACTGCAATTTTCAGGTTCTGACCATCTGTGGGTAAGACATCTCATGCAGTTGTTGACAGTTTTGCAGTATTCAGAACCAAACTTGTACACATTTATGTCATGCCACGTGAACAGAAGAAGCTGTTGTAGCTGATGTTATCACTGCATAGTACCCAAAAAAAGGTGATTACAATCAGGAATGATGTCATATTTTGCATATCTCAGTTTCAACTGGCTGTAGTGAGGCAGAATTTGGGCAAATTACCCGACCTCGAGCTGATGACCCGTGTTTCTACTGTGAATGCAAGGTTAGTTTTCTAATTTGGCTTTCACATTTATATTTTAACTTCACTTTGTAAAGTTCAGTATTAAACATGTGTATCTGCCTCTGTGTTTGGTCATGTATGTCTTGTGAGAGAGGATGTTTGGACAGTGGTGAATGTAAGTTCATGGTATTGGATTTTCAAGCAGTATTTCAAGACCACAAAAAATTTTCTGCAGCATTTCTGTGATTAAGTCATTACTGTAGAAATTTCATGATCATTTCATAATCATACAACTTTTGAAAACCTGAAATTATCTCCATGCTATATTAGTTTACACTGTTGCATTAAGCTTAATATTTTAATTACAATAGCTATTGACTCTCAGCATGAACAGAAAAGGAGGCATAAATCCAGTCGAGTTACTTGATAGGATGAGAAAGTTGAGTGAAAGAAATCTCTTGGCAATGAGTAGTTCTATACATTTTTGGTTTTCATAAACTATTCTAGGAGGATTTCATGTGGGTTTGTTTGAAAGAAGAGTGTCCAGTGCTGAACTGCCCACCTGATGTCCAGATGTACAATCCTGGTCAATGCTGTCCTTCATGTCCAGGTAGGTAGCATGTTGTTTAATCCCGAGGAATCCAAATTTTGATCAGGCCAATATCATTTCCTCAGTTTTCTCCTCCAGATGTCTCTCCTTGTAAAATGAAAGAGTCAATGAAATGTCATTTCACCCTCAAAAATTGGAAATTAGATTCGTCATTCAGCATATTTTAAAAATTATCCCAACAGTTTATCAATCACCCATGGCTAGATTTGAGTAGCGGTCCCTTCTGCAATCTTACTTTGGTGGTGTTCGTGGCCTAGTGGTTAGGCCGTTGTTTGGAGTAAAAGTTCCAGGTTTGAATCCTAACTGGTCCTGACATTTAATCTGTTGAAAGTCAATTTACACACATTTCCTGACCCGATTGAGGTTAAAGTGGTACTTCACTTCAGAGGTGAATACAGTATAAGGATAAGGTTGTAGTGATAAGGATTTGAGTGCCAGAGAGGCAGATGCCTCTTATGCTTCCCAGGAAGAGGAAGATGAGAATATCTCCGTCACCATTGAGTCTGTTGGAGTAATAACAGATTGTAAAGTGCTTTGAACTTTTACTGTATGGGAAAAGGTGCTATATAAATGCTCTCTACCATTATTAATATTTTTACTTTGCTGAGTGGAACTATCTCTTAACTATCATAATTGTGACACATGCTGATTAGACATCTTATATAACTTTATAAGTAACTAGAGGAAACATGAATGAGTTCCGCTGCCATCAAGGGTAGCTGAATGTCTCATCCACCTCCAACTTGTTACTGATTGTAAATCTAACTTTCACTGATTCTGGCTTACTGTAGAAAGATGTCTTCATGTCATAAAATGGTCAGCAACACAGTTGCCCCTTTCAATCTCGCTCAAATTATGCAGAGCTTAATTTCTATCTTTTACATATCTATATTTTTCAGCCTGCTATGATGAGGAGGGAGCCCAGTATCACCATGAGGGGTCTGAATGGTCTGCAGTGAAAGATCCATGTATGATTTGCTCTTGCAAGGTCAGTCACTCATTCTGCATGAAAGAAATATGACTATCAATACTAAATCATTGTCCCTGTCAGTCTTTGTCTTCTATTACCCTCCAAACCTCCCTACCATCTATGGTTTTTATAAGCTTTTCAACCTCCTGTAGTGGTGGTTATCTCAGCTGTCCACAACCGTGGCCAAAAATAATAACATAACACTATTTTTACCATCTTTTACCCTACCATCTTTCCTGCTGTAATATGCTTTATGTATATCATTTGGAAGCATTGACTGAAAAAGAAATGATAGTCTTTGTGGAAGTCTTTCTATTATGAAAATAACATCTGATTTTTTATTTTGATAATGAATCATAATGAGCTGCTGGTAGTTGTATTTAAAAATGTATCAAATACAAACATTAGGAACCCTTATTTTGTGGAGTGAAAATTAGAGAATTTTGATTAATTACTATCTCCCATTGTTTGTTATCAGAATGGAGTTGTAGAATGCGCAATTCAGAACTGTGTCCCAGTCAGCTGTACCAGCAGTGAGCGAGTTGTGGTGCCAGAGGGACATTGCTGTGAGGTGTGCCAGCCAGTGGCTGATGCCACATGTTATTACCAGGGGAAAGCATACCAGGTGGGTGGTTTCCTCCTTATACATAGTCATGTGCAAGTACACTTTTGCTGCTAAGAAATAGTTTTACTGTACACGATATGAGGCTGAACACAATGAAATCAGATGCTTGTCGCACCGAGACAACCGAAGAAATCGTGACTTTTGTTAAGCAGTTGTTGAATTTTTAACACAATTTTGTTTTCAGCACAAAGCCCCTCCATGTCTACTTAAAGTTGTATTTCATGTGAAATTTCATGAAATTTATTGAGTAGAAATAAAAAAAAAAAATTGTGATTTAGTGACACGACTTAAACGAGGATTAATGAGAATTATCAAACTTGATGGACTATATTTTCTCATTAAATTCAGCTGTAAGAGCAGGTCATCTCCATCATCTTTAATTATCAATGACTTATATTCAAAGTAGATTTAAAGATTTTTTTCATCAACAGAAAAGGAAATGAGTAAGTTTTCATCAGATACTAATGACTCTAAATGCTCAAAAATTGACCAGCATTTGAGTTCATTGTGTTGCAGTTCATATGCATTTCTTAATTTACTTTGCCGAGAAGAAAACAGCAGTGTATCCAAAATATGGATCTCAACACACTATCAAAAATGATACAGTCCTGACCAGTGCTGTATTTAGTGCTTAGATAGTCTTTTCAGCTCATCCCATGAGATGAGTATTCTAAAACAATTTCACTCTTACAATATTATTATGTATCTCAGATTGAAAGAGATGCATTTTTTCTGTTTCCATTCAGTATCAGTGAAGACTCTGCAAATTCTTGACAGATAAAAATGCTAAAGAGCATGACTTAAAGCAGGAGATCAAAGACAAAAGATAAAATGTTACAAAAAGAAATACAAAGAAGTTTTGTATAAGATACAAAAGAAGCTTCTTTGTTGTTTTTTTTTAAGCCCTTATTTGACTGGTTACAAAGATGAATCATAGTCACAGAGAACATTTTAAACATAGCCATTCAATATGTTTTTGGCTCATAGCCAGGTGAAGAGTGGACTGCCGATGAGTGCACTTCCTGCCGCTGCCAAGGTGGCCACATTACCTGTAGTGTTCGACAATGTCCACCACCAGAATGTGACAAAGATGAGGTGCCAGTCACAACTCCTGGAAACTGCTGCCCAGTGTGTCAGAAACGTGAGTGATTGCTGGTGTTACAGCTTTGAAATTATTGAACATTTTTCTTCTGGGCATCATCTGTGACAGCTAAGGATTGGAGTAGATATGAACAAACAAACTAATGAAATAGTTTGAAAGTAAAGGATAAAAGGAATAGCATTTACAAGATAGAGAGATCATATAATTCATAATGTAGACATGTGTATGTTTCTCTTACTGAATATAAGATTGGATATTTTACAAAAACAAATTGTTCCTTAAACATTTTGTGTAAGATAAAATTACTGCTACCAGTAGTACCACGTGCATCTAAAAATCAGCTTCTCACAATTAGCCCACTACCAAACACTCCTTTGATCCAATGTTTTGACCACTGAACAGCATTTTCCATTCAATGCAGAATAATTTTTATAGATGTCACAATCTGAAGGTTGACAGATGACCTAGTGATGAGAGTAAAATCCGACTATAGTATGCATATTGATGTATCATTTATTAGTAACAGTGAGTAATAGTTGATGCTTCTGATTGCTTATGGGAAAAGAGACAGTTGTTGCCTGCTAGCTTGTGTACAATGGGCATGAGTATCGGCTGGCAATGGATGGAGCAAAAATGACTGACTGTACCACTGATACTTAGCGCAAGGACTGCAAAATTGACACAGCAGAAAAGCATTTAAAGGAATAAGATTTTTGCAATATTTTACAAGGTCCTGGAACCTGTTTGGTGTTTGGAGATCCTCACTACAGAACATTTGATGGCGCTACATTGCATTTCCAGGGAACTTGTCGCTACATCATGGCATCTGACTGTGAAACTGATCTCTTCAGGTATAATGGCATAAACATCGATATCTTTTACTCTGCATGGCAGAAATATTTAGATCTATTATGAGAAATGCCAAAATGGGGTTTATTGTTGCTGGCTTACTTTTGTTTGAACAATTGTATCTGGAAAATTGTGTTTGAAGACATTTAAATCGCTTTAGGTCATAATAATTATATCTTAAGAGAACAAATCTGGTTAGTATTAATGCGTAAGTTTCCCAGTCAGCTTTTTCTTCCTGGAATCTCTCTGACAATGAATGCAGTTATCATCAGTAATTTGATTTGATAGTCTTCTGTCTATGGTGACACATGTCGTTGCTTTTTTTCTAGTATTTTTATGAATTTTCTTTTTTTTTTATACATAGACCCGGTTATGTAGATTTGTATGACATCTGAAAACTTTTGGATCATATCTCATAATGATATTCATAAAATTATTGTCAGATATCAGAAATGGCATATAGCAAAAATGGCTTAGTGCTAAACTGTCAATTGTTTTGCACCTGTCTAAATAAATCATATGTTGATTTTCCACCAAACTGAGTTCTTACTATAAAATCATAATTCAAATATATTTATCTGTGGAAAAAAAACTTTGAGCTAGATTAACTGTAATCACAGATATTGCAAATTGAAGTGACAGGGGATGATCCCTCAGCACCAGTTAAAATTGGGAGGAAAATCTATGAAAATTAAATCTGGCTCACATAAACATGAACATTCATCTCGCACCATTGCCATTCTGAAATATGTATAGTCTGCTCACAAGAGCAGCATTTTCATATTCAGAGATGAATCTTCGCTCAAGCTTTGCTGTTAATAACATTAATATCAGACCACCTTGGTCACTTCCCACCACCGATTTCTCTGTTCAAATCTATCAGCATGTAACTCCTTCTGACTTGATGGCAAACAAAGGCTTAAGTCATCTTGAATATATTATAAATTTAACTGAATGTGGATTTTTGAGATTGTGAAATGATTTCCCATTTGAGTGAAAGAATTCTTTAGTATTAAAAATCATGGCTTTGGTTACAGATCAGTAGCAGCTGTTATTCATGATGATAGTACAATTGCCCTAAAGATATGACTTTTAAGAGATGTACCTATGTATGATTATGATAATTTTGTTATTCCCAGAGTGGAGGTGCAGCATGACAACAGAGGAGCAGCAGGTGAGGTGTCCTGGGCTCAGAACTTTACCATCACCATTGCTGGGGCAGAGATAGACTTACTGCAAGACAGAGCAGTCAAGGTGAGCAGGCTGGGAAACATCTGTACTCATCATCTTCACATTCTTCTAGTACCTTATTTCTCTTGATCTCATCTTTAACAATTAACATCTGCACAAACTTTATGAATCATACAATAGTATATATTTGACTAAGGAAAAACCTGGAAATCCCTGGTGGAGTGTTAAGTGTTTTTCTATGTCAGTGGTGGTGAACAATTTGGAGTGTTTGTAGCCCCCCTACCTCACTATAAGTAGAGCACTGCATACTGATTATACTAATCAAAATATCATGCAACCAGGTTGAAATGAGTCCATCTTGATTTTCCACCAAATTGAGTTCTCATTATCACATAAAACTCTAATTCATAATCTTTCATGTGGTGAAAAAAAAGTTTTGAACAAGATTGATAATAGCCAGAGATACTGCAAATTGAAGAGGCAAGGATGACCTGTCAACCTTAAAAACTAGGAGAAAAATCAGCAAAAAATGGACAGTCCGTTACATAAATCTATAAATTTACATCACAACATCCTGATATGTCTAGCATTTATGCATAGGAGCCATAATTTCTTGTTCAGAGAGGAAGGATATTTCAATTTCTCCAGTAAAGAAACTTGGGTTTCAGACCACTTTTATCACATTCAAGCCTTAATGTCTCCGCTCTAGTCCAGCAACTTAGAATCTCATTTTAAGTAGCAACTAAACAAATGTTTCTTCTCATAGCACTAAATCTGGAACATTTTCCAAGGCCATTCCCTTGTTTGATACTCTTTAGTCAATTCTTTTCTTATGAAAAATTATTTCAAATTTAATTCATATTATTAACCTTTGAACCCTGGTCACCAGTGCCTGAAAAGAAAACACCTGTCCCTGGGCCCCATGGCTGAGAACACACATTTCTCATTTCATGTTCAATATCTTTTGTTAACACGTCTCAATGGCGCAGACATTTGCAATCACTGTTGTCCTCAATGTCCCTGCTCCAACCAAAGTTTCCAGTTTATGCTTAATTTCATGATATCTCTTTCAGAATTATTTTTGACTTCAGGCATAATAGTTAGGATAGATATTTAATAGTTTTCTGTTTGGGATGCATACTTACAGTTTATTATGGTAAGACATCTGTATCTACGTATTCTCACTAATTGCATCATACCTTTCACAGGTGAATGGTAGATCAGTAGGACTCCCTTATCTGTATGAACCACATGTTCTCATAGAGGAGTCAGGAAAATCTCTGTTGCTCACATCAGAAATTGGACTTCGCATTCTGTGGGATGGCTCCAGCTATGCAGAAGTAACAGTTCCAGGTAACAGACAGACTACCATAGTTAGGATGATTCTTTTGAGTGCTGAGAAAATTTTGAGGTTGCACATGCTTTTTTGTGTTTGCTGTTGTTTTGTAAACCATATATGTGAACAGTGCAATGAGATATATGAATACTTTATGCAATATAATGGAATTACAGATATCTCACAAAATGCAGGGATCTAGATTGAAAAGGCCCGAATTCTGATTTAAAATATTTATAAACTATGAGACTGATTAATAGTTTTTCAGAGTTCATATGTCTTGCACCCAGGGCAAATGAGTTGGAAGTCGCGCCAACCAATCGCAAGTGACGGCCTTTTTTAAACTATTTTTTCAGGTTAGTAAAGGTTGAATTTTCTTTTTGAAGAAAACAAAAAAAAATTTTAGTATCTCAGCTGGAAAATGGTTTAAAATGGCCATAACTCAAAATCTCCCAGCACGACTTCAAACTATTTACCCTGGGCGCAAAACATGATTGACATGAGGATGGAAGAGAATTCTCCTCTGTTGAATCATTGAGGTTGAGTCTGACTTCTTTGATAAAACACAAGTCAATTCTCTGAAAAACCCAATATGATTTATGAAGGCGAGGAAAGAAACTGTTAACTTTATTGTTGAAACTAAGAGTTTTCATTCTATTTCGTCCCATATATTATATCCAAATAGGATCCTTCAAACGACAGCTGTGTGGTTTGTGTGGTAACTTCAATGGGTTCCCACAAGATGATTTGCGCACACGCTCTGGACAAATAACCAACTCACCAGCCACTTTTGGAAACAGCTGGAAGGTGAGATGAGAAGAAATTCATTTTAGTCATAGATACCAAAATCATGGCATGGAAACATTTCCTTCAACAAAGTTAGACTAGATCATTCTAATTTTTTTTTTCACTTTGTTTAAGCCAATTTATCATGATACATCTTACAAAAAGTATGCACAGCCTACACTAAATTTCCCAATGGTGAAGTTACATAATTTGAATCACTGTTTCAAAATTCAGTACTTTAGTTTTTATTATGTTGTTAAGCAAGAGAGACAGACCCTAACTTGATCAACACTCCTTATGTTGTTGTTGTTTTCTTTTTCTAATAATAAGTTTTGTAATTATCAAAAATATTGAAATATTCTAATGAAGGACTCCACTGTATTTGAAGACGACAGTGGAAAAGCAGATAATTCACATTTTCTAGAAAGGGAGAAAAACAGAAATTAAAGTTTTGAATATAGTTTTTCACTGTGTACCCTTTTAGAAACTCTCTTTTTACCAAAACTCACCAGGTCTTTCCAAATTATTGTTCAGGTTAGTTAACAAAATCTTAGCCGTGTGCTTTATAACAAAATGTGACATCTGGTTTTTTCACTGGAGTCTTCAGTCCATTAAGGCATTGAATGAATGTTGTTACTATTACATGACTGTAGATGTTATCAGACATTTATCTTTAACTCACAGTCCAGAACCCAGCTTGGAGAGAACTGTAAAGATGCAGATGATATTGACCCCTGTATTGCTGCAGGATATAGAATTCGTAAGCTTGCAGCTAGTAAATGTGCCATACTGAAGGTGAGGAAATCAAATACTGAAATATTCTTGTTGACCACTGAGATATAAATAATATGTATGATTTATGATTATTAACAGCCTTATGTCTGGGAGAATACAGCTATTGCATGTATGCATATTTTATATGAAATTTTTTTTAATGTGACAAATTTTGTGTTATATGTGTGTCGATTGCACTTTGTTTACAGGAAGTTTATCTATCAATGTTCATAATGAGTTTATTATATTTGATTGATTGGATTGTCTGTAACATGACAATATTAATAAAAATGATCTGTCACGCTAAATACATGAAAACACATATAGCTGTCTTGTACAACATGTATATTATAACCTAATCAGAACTTACCTTACATGAGGAATATATTATGATAAACACACTGATATCTAACCAAATCTGAAGGGACGAGAACAATCTTAGTGATCCCACAATTTTTATTTGGGAAATTCACCCTTGTTTATCCAATCTTTTGTTTAAGACAGGTTTGTCATATAATATCACCATTCAAAATCTTTTGTAACCTTGTTGTAGACTGATTTACATAACTTTCCCATATGCCACTGAATTTTATTACATCTACAGTTCTACTATGAAATAGAAGGATTATATTTGAAGTTCACTGGATTGTAGTAGCCAAACCATGAGCTACACCATTACATGTATGCTTTTGTACCAAAAGCTGGTGGTTAAGACAGCAGTAACATTGGGAACGAGATTCTACAGCTGTAGAGGAGTAGTGTTGAAACAAAGAAAATTTGATCAGTTTGTCATTTCAATATTCAAAAGAGGAGAGAATTTTGCTTTCAAAGTAATATTTTTGCTGATGTCACCCTTAGAGATAAATCTTTAGAATTTTATACACCAATGAATGAAAGAAAAGAAAAAAAAAGACGACATCAAAATCCTACAATTTCATTTCATTACTAAATTAGAAACTGTGAAATTGTAATCCTTCAAAAATTGCACTAGTCGAATCAAATTTTAAGAAAAAATGAAACTTATCTCCTACTCAAAGGGTTAAATTTTTAACTGAATTCTGTTGCCCTGACAGCAATGAACCAAGCTGACTGGAAAATTTATTTAATGTTTAATTTATCGATTCTGCAGATTGTTGTTTCTTTAAGATATGTAGTTTCCTAGGATGTAATTCGTAATTGTATTTGTGGTCATATTCATAGTTCATTATTGGTTAACTTAAGAATTGAATCATTTCACTTTACTTTTAGTCAGTCTGAAATGATTTCAATTTCTTTTTGCAAAGAAATAAAATAAGGACATATATACTGCTTCTCATTAAATTTACCATTGACTTTTTTTTGTTTTATATTTCATGTCTAGGGTGAAGTATTTTCCCGCTGCCACAGAGTCGTATCTCCAGAGCCATTTTTCTCCTCTTGTGTGTATGATATGTGTGTATGTATGGAAGATCCCAACTGTCTATGTGATATCATATCCACCTATGCTCATGAGTGTGCAAGGTCAGGGGTCAGGGTTGAATGGAGATCAAGCAATTTGTGTGGTGAGTGTCTTTTTTAAAAATTATCATCGTATTCTTGCTTCTTTAACACAAATAATTGACCAGATAAATAATACAAAATAAGCAATAATAATGACGGGAATTCAACGTTTAGAGATAAATAAATAATACTATTGACCAGGTCAGTTACTTCAATTAGTCAGGCACAAGGGGTGATGAACAAGGAGTGTAAGGAAGATAATAAAAAATCACTTTTTTTTTTTCTCATCATTTGAAAGACTGATTAAGAAAAAAAAGAGAGAGAGAGAGAGAGAAAGAACTGCAAAAATATATTTGCGAAAAGAAGGAAAGACTCCCTTGACCATGAATTTTTAAAATTTTTCATGACGATGGTGATGTGCCTTTCAAGCATAGAGCTTTGCTTTTTCTCTCTTTACTTTGCTTGTTTAACACTCTTTGTACCTAGTAGAGAAAAGTAATTGAGCTGGCCAAAAACAATCTTCATTAACTTTGATCAGAATGTCACAGATTTGCCCATTGTTGTCATCATTTCAATTTGTGTGAATTACTATAATAGAAAAATATTTTGTTGGACATGAATTTAATCTTCGTGTTCCAGCAGCAGATGTAGCAGATAGAAGCACTGGCTCTATGTAATATCTAAGGGGTGTATGATAAGTTTTTAAAAAATGAAATTATATCTTTAGGATTATGATGATATATAATTGAACAGAAAGGGTACGAGGGAAAAACTCAATGTTAAGGCTAATTCATGTCTATTTTGTTCCTATAATTGTGTTTTGTTTTTTTTTTCTTTTCCCCCAGCATTTGAGTGTGACGCCAGTAAAGGGCTCATCTTCGATGAATGTGGTCCAGTTTGTCCCCGGACATGCGAAAGCATCCAGGTGTCCGGCCAAAATCTGACAGAAACCTGCTTCAAACCTTGCGTTGCTAGTTGTCAATGCACAGCAGACAAAGTCCTTCATGACGGTCACTGTATCTCTCCGAAAGATTGTCCTTACATAGAAACTATTCCAGTGGTATGAAGTGCTTAGGAAACATAAAGAATTTGGAATTATTTTCAATGTAATTGACTGACCAATGCGAACAGTGGTTTGAGGTTTACTGTTTTTTTTTCACAGTATAGCATGGATTTCATCAATACATGCAATCTGTTTAATACAATGACCTAGGCTGATATTTTCACAATGGAGTAAGATAGATTATATTTTTTTTTTTATGAAGCAATCATTGACATATTTGTCTGGGTTGAAAGTTGTATTGAGTTTGTCTGTAGCTAACAGTCATTTAGAAAAAAAAAATATTTCAAGAAAAGTTGTTGTGTGGGATTTCAGCCTGTACTGAAGGGAACAAAACGAAGTAGATGACAATGCCTTTTATCAGGCATCATCTCCATTCCTATTTTCACTTTGTTCTAATTCTACTATACACATCAGATCTTACAATTATCATTTTAAAAAAATCATTGTTAGAGAAAGGATGGATTTTCATCCAATATCAGCAACTGAATTTCTTTATTTTTATCATGGCTTATTTTCTTGCATATAAATCTAAAGGCAGATTCAAATATTGCGCCCAGCACAATTATTTTGTGCAGGAAAGATTTAATATGAGGTAATTCATTAGACCTCTCACTTTACATGTAAATAGTTTGTGTACATTTTCCTTATTGTTTCAATAATTTAAAGTGTAAATGAACTGCAAGAGTGTCACTTTTTACATACGGTGATAGTTCATTGATCATCTATAGGTGCAGTGAATGGACATAATGTAATTGTATTATATTCTGGCAATCAATTTTTACAATTCTGAAACTGGTGCTAAACTCTTTTTTTACTCAGTTGTCTTCCTCCCTAGTCAGGCCAATATTTTTGTGAAAAATAATTCAAGTGAAGATGTAGCTCATTTTTTCTTGATGCTAAATGTCAATGTCCCATTTATATTTATTTATTTTACTTTATTTTTTATTTATTTATTTATTTTTTTTTTGGTCTGTAAGTGCCTTTCTATTTCTAGAAAAAATCAACGATAATATGAATGTCAGTTAAGTGTACTAACTCACTGTTGTTTTCATATCTCGGCATTAGCTGGTTAGTGTCCTATGACCAGAAATCATTTGACTGTAAGACTTCACACAAATGAGTTTGTGTATCTTAGCTAATTTTTGTTAGCTTTATCTTATCTAACTTTTGTTAGCTTTAGTCACAATCACCAAGTGCATTTTTGTTGTATTGACTTCAGTTGGATCTAAATTAGAAATTAAATGTTTGTGATTGTAATATTGTTCATAATCAACAATCTTACTAGAAAAAAAACGTGTTCCATTTAGTTTTCCTCCATTAGTTAACAGTTATAGTCTGTTAAAGCCATTTTTAATATTATTTTTTTCTGCCAAAGCTACCACTTTCTTTCGTACAATACTATTTTTTTTTTTTTTTGTTGTTTTTTCTTTGTAAGTCATAACATTAATGAAGTAAAAATCTGCAGTGTTACATCTTTCAATTGCCTTTATCATATTTAACAAAGCATTAATCCATTGCAGACATTATATAGTTCAAGTCTTTTGTATTTTGCAACAGAATAATTTAAAGCAGGCTATTTCAGGGTTGAGTCCAGTGTTGTATGCCTGTAGGCTATCATGTGGAGCAGGTCAAAGGAGACAAAAGCAATCCTTTTGATTCATTCATGGCTGTTGCCATCATAGTTTATTTTTCTATGTCGAAGGTCAGTAGTTAGCTCACTTTTTGTTGTTGTTGTTTTTTTTATGCTCATGCTTATTTATGTTCAGTCTGGTGGCCAAGTTATATTTTTACACAGCTGTAGAATATGTTTCTGAGATGTCTGTTTCAGTGGCCTTATATTTTATACTATTTATATATAAAAATACACCATATCAACAAATCAGGAGTTCCCTGTTGTTAATTTATTGTTAAACGTTGATTTATATGTTCTGCTCCCAGGGCAAATGAGTCATAAGTCGCTCCAGATGATACCAATTTTTTTTTTTTTTTTTTTTTCACACAACGAAAATTTAACCTTTTTTAATCTGAAAAAAAAATTAAGATTTTGGTACCTGAGTCAGAAAATAGTTCAAAACCACTGTTACTCAAGATCGCCCGGCACGACTTCCAACACATTTGCCTTTGCGGGCAAGACATATGAAGAGTTTCGGGACAGGATGAGAAATACCCAAAATCACCGTTTAGAGAAAAATGACAGCCTGTTTTCTCGTAGTTAGTAATTTATCATTCAGAAATTAGATTTTCTGAAGACTTTGAGGAAGATTAAGTTGCATTTGATGAAAATGAAACTTCTTACCATACAGTACTATCACCATTCCCAGTATTGAGGGGTATAACTCAAAATTTTTAAAAATTGCGTTTGTTGGGTTTTGCCCCGAAATGCTTCATATGTCCATGTATCACAGAGGCTTTTGGGGAATGTTTTTAGGCATCATATTTAGGTTATTTTATTTTTTTTTTTTATATGAAAGTCACTTCCCTCAAGCAGTTGACCTAAATATTCTAGAAAAGCACAAGTACAAGACATGTAATACAAGAAACTGTAGATACACTGAATGAATCACACATTTGAGATATATGGAAAAGTTTTTGCTTTATTTGAAATTTGTTCATTGCCCTTCATCTCATATAACAGGCCGCATTATTCAGGCTTTAGATGTGGAACAAATCACATATATACCAATACATGAACACTTGTGGGTGGTCAGGTTTATTAAGTGAGGGTTGGGTGGGGTTGTGTTGGGGTTTAGCGAAACAGCACGATTACGGCTACATTGTGTCAAAGACTGTAAGATACGTTTACATGTGAAAAGGAAAAAAAAAAGGAAAGAAAGCAGGACAGAAGACGAGCAAGAAGAGAGAGAAGAGATGTCGTCCCTGGAATGTTGAGTATGGCTTATTAAATGAGAGATAATCAAAGAAATCAGACTCTCATCAAATTTTGAGCATAAAGAGTTATTGGTATCACTGTGAAGATTATACATTTCCCTTTCTGTGTGTGAGAAAATATTTGTTCTGCCTTATGTAAAAGTCCAGATATTGGCAATTAGAGATGGTAGTGGTAGTCTGTTGCTGCAGCTGTATTTAGTGAGAAAGTGGCTGATGACTTTTGTTAATTCTTATTAATCCTTACTAGGCCGTGCCACTAGATTGTAATTGGACTTTTATTCAGTTTAATTCACCAAATTTAACTCTGAAATGTAGTTTTAGATTGGTATAGAAAAGTTATGAGCAGAAAGAAATGTGTTAAAAATTCACCCACTGTTGAAAACCACGTGATTTCTCCAGTTGCCTCAGTTTGACGAGCATCTGATTTCAATATGTCACGTCTTGGATGACCATGGTAGCCTTTGTCTTGTGGATTATCAATGTTCCAAGATACAAAATAGCAATCATATAGGTGAGAAGGTGAGAGAGATAGTTAACACTAAAAGTCAGGTCACAATACTAGACTTTATGGCATGTGTCAAAGTAGTTTAGTTTCTCATAACAGCTACAGATCATTTTTTTCATAGAAAAAGATATGGTTTGTGCATATCTTTTGAGTTACACATTTTCTATGAACCAATTACCATATTGCAGTAAATAAGCCATTGAGATTGGCATTGCTCTGAGTGTAATCTAAACAAACACTGGCAACCAAAAAAAAAAAAAGCCTACATAATAAAGAGAGCCAGAAGGAAAGCACATAATGTACATATACACAGTTTGGAGTGTGAAAGAGAAAGAGAGAGGGAGAGATGAAAGATAGCATACATGAAGACTGCTCATATCTCAATAACAATGGTTATATGTATGTTTACTTTGGCTGTTAGATAAAAGGTAAGAGCAGTGAAAGTATGGCATAAAATGAACTTTGCTGATTAGCCAGTGAATTGAATAGAAGAAGAAGACTGGCTAGGACAGGCCAGGTAGGACACTGTTGCCGAGGCAATGTTGGCATTGGCGTCAGTCAGTGTGACAGTGGCGGAGGTGGCACTGACAGAGGTCGCTCGGAGCTGAAAGTTGAGGACGAGGGCAGGATTTGTCTGGGTAAGGCTGGAAACTCCAATGGTGAGAGATGGGGCTGTCAGGAAAGGCCTGCTGAAGGTGATGGTGTTGCTCGTCTGTATGGAACTGAAGGAGTTTAGCTCACCACTTTCACCTGAGGGTAATGGAAAGAGGTTCAAATTTTTATAATAATGATTCCCAGACGTTCTGATACAAGCAGTCCCCGTGGTCTCCATCTCAACGATCCATCTATAATGGTTAATCCCTCTCTCATGAGAATATTAAACACAGCAGAACAACAATTTTGAATTACTGTAAACATCAATCGTAATAGATTACATGTATCTCACATATAATCGTAAATGTCATATGAACCAATAATATGCAATAATTAAAATGAGACTTCAAACACGTAATCCAGTTCAACACTCGTATTTGTACCAGATTTAATCTAGGTTATCATTTATATGTGGTTAGTTTACCTAATGTCAGACCGTGGCTGACTCGGGAGATTAGAACCTCAAAAACTTATATTCTTTATTCAGTAATAGAGAAAATGCGAACACTTTAGAATAATATCATATTTTGAAACAATCTGACAGAATTCATGTCAGACTACACTGTGCACATAATGCCCGCTGGTTTCATATATAAATCTGTCTGAATAGTGGGCTAACACATGCTGACTGGACAGAACATTCACAAATCTTACTGTTGATGTGTAAGCCAACTAAGGTTAAATCTATTATATTTATATCTGTACATAAACATGCACTGGTACATATTTGCTGTCATGTATAACAAAGCAAGTCTAGTTTAATTCTCTCTATATCTTCAATAGTCCACTCAAGTTTTCATAAACTCATAAACTGGTATGATGTTCTTGAGAAAGCAGCTTGTTAGAGTATCTTGGAAATCAATTTTAGGACCAAATACATTTGCAAGAAACGGAATCTTGGATTCAGAATGTTGGAATTGAAAGCAGGAGTCAAAAACAAAAACAAACATTAATTTTTATTTATTCAATGTTGATATTATTTCAATTTGTAAAGTAAATTGTTAAAAAAAAAAAAAAGCTGTTATATATGCGGAATGCGTTCTTAGACACCAGGCGTTATGAATGTAAGAACATTAATGGTAATTTAAAAAATGAGCATTAAATGGTGACAAATAACGCACAAAAGACCACACCAGATACCGGTACTCACAGCCTCCTATGGCGCCAGTGCGGATGCCAGCTTCCAACGTCTGAAGACGTTGATTTATCTGATTTGTTAGACCTGATAGATTGAAAACAATAAAAATGGCTTAGTTATGTGCTTGTAGTGAAAAATATTAGTTAGCCTACTAATGGGCATACTTGTGAAACTAAAGACATAGATCTTAAGTTGAGACTTCAATTAAATGAATATTGTGTAGTTCGAGAGATAGACGATGATCGATGGGAAAATGATCTGGAAAGTGGTAGTAATAATAATAATAATAATGACTATACCAACCGTAATAGTAATAACAGATATAGTCTAATAACCACGAGCAAGAGCCAACAAAGTATGATAATTATAGAAAATAAAACAATGACTTAACAACCGAATGAGTGACCGGTAGACTTCGTTATTCCTAAACGATATTAGATCTATGTTTAAAAATGAACACGTGACCGTGCTCTTCATACTATCTGATCACCATTAAATGATATGTGTAGAGACCATTTTGTTTAAGCTTAAATCGGGCGCCTTTCACAGATTACAAATAGATAGAATTATTACTCAAAATATGATACAGAAGGAAAAAATTGATGTCAAAAATACTTGCTTGCGAAATCATAAGTAGGCTATAGTCTATTGACAGATTATATTCACTGCAACTTTATATATATATAGCCTAGATATTTGTTTAATTTACGATTAACAAGAATCTGTTTTATCATGAAAAATTTAAACTGCAAATATTAATATTATTATAATACAGATAGGCTCATGAGTTCAAAACAAGGTTTGGCGTCTGCTTCAGGATGAAAACTAGTCACGTCGGTGAGGTTGCTGGTTTTGGCCGTGTCCTCCCATCAGGGGATGAAAGGACAGGAAGATCGAGAAAACTATATTTTTGTTTTTTAAATGTCTCCCTGGCTTCCTCTAGGTAGGGAAGCCCGACGTCTAGCCTTCTCAGATAGGCAAATATATTTCAGTTACGCATGTTAAAGAACCCTTGGTAGTTCAATATCAATGAAAGAGTAGGCTGCGTGCCGCTGTCAGGCAAAATTTCCAAATTTCAAATTTCTTCATGCAAAAATTCTCACCATAATCAGGCAGCTACTTAAATAAAGCCGAGATAACCCTACTATCTCCGTATTGAACGGCTTAAAAACAAAAAAAAAATGCAATGAAAGAATTACACGAAATCAAATGGCTGTTGATGAATGGTGTTGCTGAATCATTAAACTGTAGACTTACAAAGTTAAGTATTCGTCATATCTGACACGAAATTACAGGATAAGTTTTATTGAGACACATTTCCACTGCAGAGGCTAATTTAACAGACAGGTTGGTGAGTAAAAGACGTATAACGTATTAATGGCTGCAAAATAATTATGGTACACGCGTTTAACTGGTTAAAGTACAGTAACATAATAGAGCTGGTCTACTGTAACAACACAGTGCGCTAGGTCTTACCATATGAAGCCAGTGGCAGATAGGTCTCGTCGAAATCCCCGAGTTCAAATTCACCAAAATCTTCCCCGAAAAGCAACGGGTTGATTGGATTGAAAGGGTTAAACTGAAACTGTGCCATTATAGTAGGAACACAGAAAAACACAAAGAAACTGATCTTTGCTGAAAAAGCCATGTCTGTTACTATTCTTTTTGTATGTAGGCTATGTAGCGCTGTGGAAAATCAGAGATTCGGCTGGGTGCAGAATATAAGTATGTTCTACGAAGACCCAAGGGTAGACTGAGCGTCTTCATGTACTACTGGTTTTCTTGGGTAAATTTATACCCTCTCCACCACCATACACAAATTAATGACTAAACCTTTAACCCAGACAAACATGTGGAAAATAGCAGTAAATCTCCCACATTTGAATCCTAGTGTTGTGAAGTTAAGTTTCATCATTTTGATCGAATACTTTATTGATTTTCACTTTAAACCACGTTCAAAACAATTTATATAACACAAAATCCTGAGAAACAAAAGAAATTAGGTCAGTGACAAAACTGAGGGAAATTCCAATCGTAATTTTATCATTCACAATAACACTTTTATGTGATTTAAGACGGTGTCGCAAACAAGATTACAGCTACGCTCTTAATTGATCATGAGAAATGACAAGGCAAAACATAGATATTGACGCACATTAATACCGGTACTCCAGATTTTAATGTCTCCTCAACTTAGACAGATCATCTTTCAAGTTTGACGGTAGATGTTATTGGTTTCATTCTTGCTTTCGTCTTTAACACCCATGTTTTTTTTACCCTTTGGCTGGTACTGCTGTTGATGGTGTGGTAAGTACATGTACAATGGGGTGAGAAGGAGAGGAGGCGGGGGACGTGAACAGGGATGAGTATGTAGGTGAATATGTAGTGATATTGAGCATTAATATATAACAGTGGCTTTCGTCTGTCTGTAAACCATAGCAGTAGATAGTGAATATAAACAAATACACATACAAATGCACAGTACGATATAATAAATGCATGCATATTATACAAGCGCCATGTGTGTCGATCCATTTCCAACCATTGTCACATGCCTCCCCCTTCCTCCCGCTCCCCTCCCCACTTCAACATCTTCCTATCGCTCTTTTTCAGTTTTTAGACATCCCATCCTCTCTCTTACATGCACACACGCACATACATATTAATAATATGATCATTTTTTTTGTTTTGTTTTGTTTAACGTCTCGAGGACACTGAGAACACCATCATCTTTTCCTTATGCCATGACATATTATAGACGTGCTTTTCTCGTTCTGATCATCACCGCTACTGCTGAGAAATGATACCCTCCTAAAGAACAAAAAGTCTACTGGTATATAATTTATATTATTGATTTGAAGGAGAAAAAAAACTACGAGCATGGCAAGCCAGGCATGGTGTGATACATTTGCCAGGTTAAACATCCCAGTCTCTCTGAAAAGATAACCCAACAATGTTCTATTCACAGAAAACCTACCCCCTCTCCCTCCTCCCCCCCCCCCCCCAAATGTTGGGTTGATCAAATTTAATTTAACCTGGCACCTCACATAAAAATAATATCGTAGCGTGAACGTTTAATATGAATTTGTTAAATTAAATAACAAAAATCAAAACGGAAACAAACAACAGACTAGTTCTGTATTAAAACCGGGGGGGGGGAGAGAGAAATGAAACAAACAAATAACCACATTTACAACAGACACCAACATAAAGAAATTTCTTAAGCTGTTTTGACCCCCTCTCCTAATACAATTTTCTCTCTCATGCACGGGGGGCTAAGAAGAACCAAGTTGGTAACCTTTGTCTATGTAGTTCAGAGAATAGCTTTGTCGGTCACCGACCAACCTGGCCGATCCAAACCAGGTCAATACTGTCATCCACACCAACCACTGGTCATAAAACTGTCAGTAATCCGTTTGACACCGAAAGGGACTGACTCGAATGTAAGAGTTGTCATCAAGTAACTAATCGCTCTCCACATCATCAAATAATCAGTTGTTTGTTACAACTGTTTTCCTGCGGTGTGTTTTATCAATCGATTTCGATTAGCATTTCGTAGCCTTTCTTCACAATAGTAAGAAAGATACGCCAGTTCCGTTCATTCACGCATAGCATTACAGATACCTTCCCAAAAATGTAGACAATAAATAGTCAGACATTTTCATTTACCACTGTGCACAAAAGGCAAAGTATTCTTCATTTATCGGAGAATGTAATCTCTTGTCTATCTGTTTATAAGAAAGTGTCCCAGCAGGCATGTCAAAACTCATGATTGTACAGGTAAATTTCCCAGTTCTCTTTATCCCTACACACAGATCGCGACATCCACCCTTTCAAATCTTAATTTTTATTATGCTAGATTGGTAAGAATTTGATCACCTTACACATAACTGCTGTTGTAATGTAGGCTATGCTTCCCGGTAAAGTAATAACTGAATGTCTCTGTCAGATCTATCGGCAATCATGAATAGATTGTCATAATATTGTAGCTTTTAATATGTTGATTAAGCCTATAGTGGTAGGAAAACTCCTCAGGTGGAGCGAGACAGGTGACGGTCTTCAGAGGAAGAGTGAGTTCTTTCATCAGATG